>JAOUZG010053093.1:6246012-6290722 GCA_026289955.1 Argiope argentata
TCAATTTTTTTTATTATGTAATATTTATTTAGTTAATGTGATCAAATAGGCCATTACTTACAACCACTTAAGATGCTGTCTTTAAAAACAGAATTACTTGAAAAGTTTGATGCTTAGAAAAGAATTTTAAGAAGCACACATGAAACTACGTATTTTATTTCAAACCAGTTTTAAATTAGTATTAAAATAATACGACAAACCGTAATAATTTCAAATGTTTTAATATTACTTTTTAAAATAAGCAGGAATAAAAAATTATAAACTTTCCATTTTATGTAATCCAGCTCAATTTTTCTCCTACATTAAATTTTTTATATATTTCATTTCTAATGGCTATAAAATAATACTGAATATTTATTACCTTTAGTATTATGCAATGAATAATCAAAGAAGGCTTTTTTATTTTGTAAGCTAATATTTACAGTCATGCATTTGGTTATTCGCAAATATCTTACTAAATAAATATCAATACGATTTCACCAACAACTTTTCAAAGCTTACAAAGCTGTTGCCACTTGCAACAAAACTATCTTATTGATTTGCCTTAATGGACAAGAATATTATTTGGATATAAAAGTATGATTAAAAACATATGATTATACATATACTGTGGCTCAAACAGCTGAGAGTACACCTTACAATAACTTGATAAATCCAACTTTCAATATGAATAACACATTATCGGGAAGTGCAAACATGTTTTTATTTTTACTTATAAAAGTGGTGTAGTTTTAAGTAAAAATAAAAAAAGATTAAAATGAAATCTGTTACGCGTAATTCAATGTATCATGTCAAAACATCATTTCTTGAGCAGCCAATCACCACACGTGCTCGGCGATTTAAATTATATTTTTATTCATCTTAATTATTTCATTGAATGAGTCACTTTAGTATTGCAAACGATAAAAAAATTTGTCTCACATCCAGTGTTTAAAAAAATGTCACATTTCCTGTTTATTTCATATCACATAATCACGTGCTCAAAATGACATTTTTAAAGGTTTTATTTGCTAGTAATGAACTTATTTTTTAAAATAAGTTTTTGTAAATGGATGGCAACGCATTATTAAAAGCTGATTTTTTTGAGTTGCTCATGCAGGTAATAAAATTTTTATTTTTCGCTTACGGATTTTTATTGGAGCCAAAAAACCTCATTCCCAAATAACATCATGTTATGAATAATAATAAAGAATAATCCCAGAAGAACTTGAACTGAAATTAAAAGTTTCAGAAGCATTTTCAATAAACATATATAGATTTATGCCTGAAAAAATTGAGTATACACTAATGAAATTTTTGAAATATCTGACATAGACGAAAATGGTCAATATTTATTTGCATGCCTTTTGACTTTTATGGCCTCAAAACATAGCGGTACCAACTCGACCAATTTTTAATGGTGTCTGAAGATATTTTATCACATTCGTCTTGCAACATTTGTTTTAAATGGGGTTTGTTTCTAATTTTAAGTTTTTTGACCGCTGTTTCAAGTGTGGTAACAGATTTTCCATGACACTGATGTCGACGGACTGTGGTAGGAAGTGTAATTGCTGTTTACAATGAAAAGGACACCGCATTTTGAGGTTACGTTAATTCTGTTTGGGATCGTTGTCCTGAAGAAAAATGAAGTTTCCTTCCAAACCCTAATTTTTAGTACCTTCCTTTAGATTGCTGCAAAGTATATCCAAGTGAACTATAATTTTGTAATGCCATCTATAAAAACTAAATTCCCTAACGAGTATGAAACTATAAAACCCAAATCATGACGGTGTCATTATCATGATTAATTGTTGGACGTAAATTTTTGGATTCAAAGCAGTGTTAGGCTTTCTCCATACGGTGCGACGACCGTCACGGCTAAAAAATGTGAGTTTTCTCTCATCACTAAAGATGACTTTCTTCTTAAAGGGATTGGTTCACAATTGATGAATTTCTGTGAACAACAAATGCTTTTTCTGAATTTGCAAACCGATGGAGAGTTTCTTTCTAACAATTCGACTTTTGTATCTTGTCTCATGGCATTTCGCACAGTTTCTGCACTTATACCTCTGTGTATGATTTCGGAAATTTCTGCATCAAGTTGCATGAAACAAATGATAGTAACAATCTAACGAAAAGTGCTAAAAATTTCGGTTTTGATAGAATATTCATTTTTCAACAGCATAGCTATCTCAAACAAAATGTACGGAGCGTCTAAATGTGGCGCCTTTTTCATTGTAAACGTCGGCTACACACACTAGCACAGTAATCTGATATCAGTGTCACTAAATATCTGTGAGCCACATTCAGAACAATGATTCAAAAACGCAAAAATCGAAACAAAATTTTTTAAAACAATTGTTGAAGGACGAATGTGATAAAATATCTTCAGATACTACTAAAAATTGGTCGAACCAGTACCACAATGTTTAGAGGTCATTATAAAAGTCAAAAGACATGCAACTATGTACTGACACTTTTTTTCCATATGAGATATTACAAAAGTTTCAAGGGTATATTCTCAATTTTCTGAGATAAAAATCTGCATGTTTATTGAAAATGCTTCTGAAACTTTTCAATTTAGAAGTTAATCGTTGTTTTTTTTAAGTTTTCTTTTGTATTAAACCATTTTCTTATGTATAAAAATAACATTTTTGCACTTCTATGTATTGTGTTATTTATATTGAAAGTCGTATTTATCAAGTAAAAGAAAGATTTATTCACAATTGTTTGAGCCACCTTAAGTAGATAACAATGTACTGCATGGCATAGGCGAATAAAAGTTACAAAAATGCTAACTTTTGGCGAAAGTGTAGCATTTTTACGGAATTTATCAAGTGATAGGAACGAATTTCTCGACGATTAATCCCTGACATGCGGTTATTCTAATTTATGCTTTAGATACGTTTTTTTTCTCAATTAATTAACCCTTTGCACTCGGAAAAATAATTAGATGCATAATTATTCACCTAATACAAAGATTTGTTTATTGCTATGAAGAATAAATATACATAATTCTTTTAAGTCGAGCTTCTTTGAAAAATTAATCTACATCTCTTAACCATTATGTAGGCGTTTTTAACAATTAAATTAGAAAAATAAATAAATAAAACGTCAAAATGATGCACTATATTTAATGGTGAGTCACTTTTGTTATCGGACCGCAAAGGGTTAACACAAAAAGGGGACAAAGAGCTGCATTCTTGCAGACATAAAATCATATCAAATTTTATATATTTAAGTTACTACGCTTTTAGTTACCGCTCTTATACAGTCCGTCAAAAAAGTATTGCGGCACGCTACCAGTTCAGGGATTTTTCTCAAAATATTTTAGTTAAATATACAAATGAAATCAAAGCACAGAAATAAATATTACTTCGATAAAGAAAACACATAATGATTAAAAAAACTTTCACATTCATGCAGTTATGGATATAATTGAAAATAAAAAAAATGCAAGTAAAAAAATCGCTCAAAAATTATTGGAGAACTTCCCAATAAATTAAGAAAAATAAAGTAAATTTTAAAGTTAATATCTCGTTGGACCACCGTTGCATTTTATGGTTTCTCGCAGTCTATTCGGCATGGATTGGAGAAATTTTTTGCATTGAATTTGACCTTAAATTTGGCGCAATGCTTTATTAAAATCCTACTTGTTAGAAATGTGAAGTTCATGTAGTTTTTGCTGCTAATAATTCGAAATATACTCAAGGCGATTAAGGTCTGGAATGAGCAGGAGTCTTAACAACACTAGGAAAGTGGCAGAGGATCCATAACTTGCAAAAATCAGCAGTGCCTTTTGTTTCATTATTTATTAACAGTTTAAAATGTCTTAACATTCCTATCTTTCTCGCAGTTTGCTTTAAGTTGTCAAGAGAGACGTGTGTATTCATTCTACTATCAATGAAGTGTAAGTTCCGACAACAGTGCTCTCCATACAACCCCAAACTGTTTGATAATCACCTCCATATTTGACAGTAGGCCGTAAACTTTTTGACATCGAAACTTAAATGTTAACAATGAAGGTTATAGCGGCAAAGACCGTTCTCCCAAATAAGGGGAATGTTATATTTGCTTTCATCAACAAAAATTACATATTCACAAATTTTTTTAGCAGCTTTACATACATTTTAGAAAATGTCAGCCGTTTTTAGATTTTGTCTGTTGATGTAGGGCTTTCTTTGAGGTGTTATGACGATATTTATGTTTTCTTGAAGCATTTCTGACAGTTTTAGGATTTAAAGATTTTCCTTTTACATAGCAGAGTCACTTTTATTGCATTAGTTTTTGAATGAAAGTAAACTTCTCCCGTTTAACATATTTTGCGTTTTCAATTAAATATATGATGGCCATTAAGACTGAAAAGTATCTAAATCCACTCTTGCCTACTTAGTGTGGAACAAATACATTGATTTTCATAAAATTACACGAAATCTATTCGTTCTATCACGTCGTGCACAAAAAGTTACAATGGTATGGCATAATTTATTACTGTTCAGATAAAGCGAGAGAATTATTTTTTCTACAGTATGAGGATGAATAGCTATTTGTGCGCATCAATATCTGTCATTACGTTTCTCTCTCCTCTCTTACCAATAACTTATAAATTCTTCTTCCTTGTCAGCTTTTGAAGATTAAGCTGCGTCCTCGTATTGAACTGATGAAGCTGTGGTCTTTTTTATTCATCTTCCTTACATATATGTGTTTGAGAGGGTGTAATGATTGTGATGCCCCCCAAAACCATGGTCAAGTTCTTATTGATAAGTCATGGATGGACTCTCCGACCCGCTACGAAGGCACAAGGATTAACCATAAAACTGAATGACCAGACCGCAGCAACAGCAACACTGGTGGGAACTGCGGTTGAGCACTAATGGCCATCACCGGTCAAGGTACAACTTTCCCCGCAAGAAGTGCGTCCCGTCATCAATGGGAGGAGCCCAACTCTCACTTATCAGTACACCCACCAAGGGGGCGAGATGCAACCACAGTACCTGAAGCATCTCACCCTCAATTACGAGGTACCCCCCCCTGGGGGCTAGTTCTTATTGATAAATAAGAACAATTACTATGTTGCTTACAGAAAAGAAAAAGCCCTACCATGAATCGTACAGAAGCATTTTTAGAATTTTCCCGTCTACACTTTATATGTCCTCGAAAGAATATGATCTTTTTGTTTAAAGTAATGGAAATGATAAAATTATATTGAAATTAAGTCTTTTTCCTTTAAAAAAATACACAGTTGTTAATTGTATCGCGTCATATTCATTTGAAATTTATAATACAAAAACATGATTCAACTTCTATAAAATTTCAAGCCCCCCTTAGTTTTTAATCAAATTTTTCTTTGATTAGCTACTCATTTGGTTCGATAGCGATTTTGCATTTGTGGTATGATTAATAGACATTTATACCTTTAAATATTAAGAGGGTTTATCTTCTCTCGGTATAACTAAGTCATATCATGACAAATCGCCGAACCTTAAACAAGTTATATCGAATTCAAAAAAGACAACAGGCTACATAAATGATTACCACATCCACAATGGCAGACAGAGAACAAAAATTTCGCTGAGGAATTAATCGACCATTTGATATAAATACCGAATTTTGATGCACCGTGTTTTGAGTTATAGGATTCAGAAACAAATAGATGTGATTCCAGGAACGGTGTTTTGAAACTGAGATTCTGAACAAAATATCGAGATCGAAATTTAAAGATTAATGTTCTTTTCTTTTATGCAAAAGGCAAAATTGTTTACATAAATAAAAAAGACTAGTTCAATAATTTAGCAAAAAAGAATCTACATCTTTTTATTGTAATTGTTTGCTCTAATACAAGTATAGATCTACAAAATAATGCAAAAATAAAACTCCATAAAATACATGATAAGTATAGCCGAAATACGTAACATGGATATAATATATATTATTATTATAATGAAATTGAAAATGGACATCACAACACAGACACAACATTTCAAAATGAATGATAATAAGCAGATAATCGCAACCTTCTTTTTCAAGTGATATTAGGTTTTCACATGTGGTTATCTGATTATTTTACAACATGAACGCAAGAAACTCATGCACAATGAAATTTCGAACGAAAACATATTAATTTTTCTGCTCTCAGGAATTCATTCAAAATATTAACAGAAAACACTTTGAAGAAAAAAAGAGGAATAAAGTAATTATTTACTTATTTTTTACTTTTTTGGATAGATAATGTATTATTTTAACCAAATAAATCCCGATTGTAGATTATTTCATAGAGATAAAAATATGTCAGGTTGTCTGGGATAATTTTTTGTTTACATTTTAGATTGCAATACATTTTAAGAATAATGAAGAAAAAGGTTGATTTACTTTCGAATTTAAAAATGAGCGTTTAAAGAACTCTCTTTCTTTACAAATTTCTACAATAATCTACATTTTGTTTCATAATTTATTTTGAATATCAAAATAGCAAAAATAATTTAAAAGGAATTTTTATTAGGATGTTAGTTGATAGAAAATAAGTTTCTTAATAAGAAACCGAATTGGACGATAAACAGAAACGTAAAGGCGTAATACTGAGTTACTGATGAATCCTAAATTAATTGAAATTTTAAGAAAATACTTTAATTTTAGGACTTTTTATACATGATATTGATTTTAGTTATATTTGTATAGAAGATTTTTATATTTGTTATCAGTGCTTCAAGCTTTTACAATGATTTTTTTAAGTATTTTCCTCTTTAATAATATATTAATAAATTCATTAACAAATGCAAAGTTTTTGAAACACATACCCTTCTCTCCCTTTATTTAATTTTTCATAATGTTGATTATAAAGGTATGTTAAAGTGAGATTTTTTCATATTTTATTAATTAGCACCACTCACTGGGGATAAGAGTATAAAAAATAAAATGTACCACTAATAAAAGGATTTAGTGTTAATTGAGTTACGTAAATGTTAAAATATAGCATTATGAAAGTAGTAAAATATAACTCAAAATTGGATATAATTTCAGGAGGCTTGTAAATAACTCAAAAATCGATTTCGAAATACCATTTTTATAAATATGAAACAAAAACTAAGCAATAATGTTTAGCAAACTGTTTTGCACTGTCATTAGTGTCATGAGTTAAGAGACCAGATGCCCGAATTTTGGCACGTTGCCCAAGTTTTGATCTTCACATCATCGTTCTAAATACTTGCAACATTTCGGGGTCAGAAATTGTTCATTATGAGATGATAATTTTCGAATAATTTTGGGCAAATTCTTTTCATTTTAATAACTTCATGCACTAATCAGTGATGCTTAAAAATGGTTTCTTCCCTATATGTACACAACCGTTCCGAAAAGACCGAAATCTCATTCGAAAAAAGTGGAATTGAGTCAGTTACATTTGTTCCCGATATTTGATTCCCAAGAGTGAATTCTTTGGTGTTGAAGTTAAAGTTCCTTTCGTACATATCAGCGTAAACAAGCAGTAAAAGCGAGATCCAGAGCGAAGCATTATGCGGGATTCCTTTTCGAATCCCGAAGTCTTGATGAACCACCTCTCCGACACCGTCCGCCACTTCACTGGATCTCCTATAAAAAAAGAAACATCATGAAATTTAACAAGTAATTATACATAGTGTCAACGTCATGAATATAAAAATAATTGCACATTAGGTCCTTTGTTTCTTTTTTATTGAATGCCAATCGACTCTTGATGCAAAGCGGATGTTCATTTTCTTTTTGAGATTAATCAACTATTAATATCTGGTGGATATTAATTTTCTATTGATGCCCATCGATCGTTAATGCCAAATGGATTTCCATTTTTTATTGATTCCACTCTGCCAAATGAATTTTTTTTATTGATGCCAAATAAAAGGCAGCATTTTAAATTCACTTTGATACAGTTCCAATTATCTCAATTAAATTCCAAAATGAGATGTTTTCCTAAATTTAGTACATACCTTCATCTTCATACCCCTTGTTTCAAAAGGCAGGAACATACAAGCCACTCCTGCCAAAAACAAGACTCCGCCGATTAGACACATTGCACCAACAGGACTTTCAACCACAAGCACCTATTGAATATGAACTGATATGTTAGAATTTCACTCATAATTTTCGTAAAAGGAAGTAATTTAAAAAAGATAAGAATTCTTTCTGACATTCAGTGCATAAAAGTATATACAAAAGTTTTTTTTAGCAACATAACAATGAAATTACATACTTTTATTTCCACAAAATTTTCTTCATTATCAAATATTACATTTCTTTCATACTGCCAGGAAAGAAATCCTCGTAAGGGAAAGCATTATTGACTAATTTTTACTTTCTCGTATACGAAGTATAGAAAAAAAATTCATTGTAATCGTAAAAATTTCGAACTCTTGCTTTTGACGAATTTCAACGTTTGAGAAATTTCCGAGCTCGAAAAGCCTTTTTGGGAGAACGGTGATTTGAAAATGTTCTTAAGTGGAAGTAAGAAAATTGGTATATGGACCTAAGACCACATTTATAGGTTTCTATCTACTTCAGAATAAAAACCATTCAGGGAAAGTCTGTTTATCTGACTGTTCGAATACAAAGTAGCACGGTAATTAACAAACGAAAAGAATTATATAAAAATATATGGTAGACAGATTTAGCACATGTATTATATAAATTCCGTCCAAATTCTGGACCAAATCTTTCAAAGTGTTGACCATCTGTCAGTCTGTATTTTCACAGAAATTCAAATGTTATAACTTAAAAACAGGAAATTCTGCATGTAATTGTATGATTAAAGATGTAATTATGTGCACAAATTTTGGTTTCAATCATTCAAATATATATTTGCACGATTGATTATGTAAAAACGCTACTAACGATCTAATTTTCTTAACTATTTTCGGAATGAAATATATTCAACCAAAACATGCAATTTTGTACGAGGAAAGGGGGATAAGACTTTATTTAAGGGCATTCGGGGAAGTCTTGGAAAGACGACTCCTGTTAGTTTGGCGTTGTCTATACCGATGCACATCTGCCAGTCAGTTTCTTGTCTTTCGAAGCAAAATTCAGAAATGAAGGTGTGTGGTTCAACTGTTTGCAACCGTACTATAAGATTAACATGCATTTAAGAATTTTTGTGAATAAACAAAGAAGCAATACAGTTTTTTGATAATGCATAAGTAAAAAATTTAAATCTGTTATCTCAAATTGCATGGTATCTTGTGAGATTCTTATTATTTTTAACGCATTGTTTGTCTTAATTAATTTAGGTCCAATTAATAACCAATTTAAATAAGTTTTAAACAATTGTGTGACTATCAGAATTTGCATACTACACTGAATACGATACATCGAGAATCGAGTACTTTGTTGTAAGTTTTTATTGGTGGTCAGTCGCCAAATGTGACTACAATCTTTACTGTTTTCTAATAACCCTAAAAGCGGAACATTGATGCTCCAAAAGCGACAAATCACCAATTTTCTACCAGTTCATTTTGTGGCTTCAAAAACCTCAAGTCAATACGACATCATGTTCTCACATGGTAAAAACATTTTAACAACAACACAATGTAACAATGTCACCACTGACTTAACTTTTGAATTCCTAATTAAATTTCTGTTTTTAAATGATTTTTTTAGCGGTAAAATGCCAAGTGTGATAACCTTCTGCATTATATTTTAATAACCCCAAATCGAAAAAATTGACTCCTCAAAAGCGATAAATCGCCAATCTATCACTTATGCATTTTGAGATTTCAAAAGCTTCAAACATAAACAACATCATGTTTTCACATGATAATAAAATCCAGTACAATTTCATTTCTTGACTATAAACAGGCAATTATACCTTATATGTAGCATATTTTTCTCCAAAGAATTGGAATGCAAAGATTCTTATTTAAAATTTCTTTATTGAAAATTTGATCTTGACAATAGAATTTACCTATCTCAGACACACTTTCTACAGTTTTCATTATATCTATACAAATGTCCTCAAAATGGTGGGTAGTGATTTTGTTATTCTGCAGGATAACGCAAAGCTACTTGAACTGCAAAGTGAAACTGCACCCAAAGAACAACATATTCCAAACAGAAGTTTTGAAATTTCATGGTGCTATGATATAGGTAATCGAAGCAAACAAGAATTGAAATATTTGAGGTGATAGTCAGTTCAGTCTTTGAGACATTATACATCTCGAATTACCAACACAATTGTTAAAAATTTTCAAACGTGTTCGAAATTCCAAATTAAAACTGAACCGTGAATTGAAACGAAGAAGCAAATCTATTCTTAAAATGAATAACAACTAGAGGAATTCTTAACAGTTTAAAAAACAGTAAGTTAATCAAAAAAGAAATCTTAATGTTGATATTTAAAGTACACTGGTAGTGATGATAAAAAATAAAAAGGTATAGACAATAATTTTATTTAAGATAGCATCGATTTCTAGGCAATTGATCCAAGAACGGAAACCTTTCAGGACTGAACATGGCTCATTCTCGAGCTCTTTGGACAGATTCAGAACTGTGCATGTGGTAATGATGTTCACCTATCCACTAAGCTTTTTCCCGTCTTCTTACCGCATTCAGTTATCTAAAACCAAATTAACTCCAAATACTCATAAATCCTATTGTTACTGCTTTGTTCAGTTGTAATGTGATGGCTGTATACAAGTACAAACAAGAGATTTTTCTTTCCGTTTTAGTCTCGTGCTCTTTGTTATAAATTAAAAACAAAATGAACAAAGAAATCTGAGCTTTGATTAGATTACGATTCAGTAAAAGCACGAGACTGACATTGGAGGCAACGCCGAAACCCTCGTCATCTAAGGTCCAAGTTCCATCTCAAAATGTCTTCATGCTACTGTAATTCGGGCTTTAGTACAACCATTTAAAATATTTTAAATTATTAGACATTTTTAGTACCTAGTAGTAGTTATTTTAAAGTACCTATAATAACACCCACGGAACAGCTCGTTTGCTTACGAATTAAGAGAGATAATCAGATATCCAGTTACTTCATTGGCAATTCTACTACCTACCTGGGCTACGTAAGGTACAACCAGGCCTCCGATTCTGCAGAATGAGCTTCCGAATCCCATACCCACAGAACGTATAGTTGTGGGATATGTCTGAAAACAACCAGAAAAGAAAGCTTTAAGTTACACCACTTGCAATGACTGAAAAGTAGATTAGTAGTTAGTGCGATATTTAACCCTTTGCTCTCCGAAAAATAATTAGATGCAAAATTATTCACCTAATACAAAGATTTGCTCATTGCTATGAAAAGTAAATATACATAATTCTTTTAAATCAAATTTCTTTGAAAAATTAATCTACACCTCTTAACCATTATATAGGAGTTTTTAACAATCAAATTTGAAAAAAAAAATAATAAAACGTCAAAAAGATGCACAATCTTGAATGGTGAGTCAGAGGCACCATCGAAATGCAAAGGGATAGTGATAAAAATTTCTTGACATCAACTTAAGGATTAATCGTAAGATTTCTCGAGACGAAGGATGAAAATCGAAGAAGAAATACCATGAAACAATGACAGTACAAGGAATCATTGTATACTGTCATTGCACCTAATAACACAAAATTGAATCTAATTATAACACATATAAATACAATTTATAAACAGTAAAATTTAAAACTAATTCACTGATTCAAAAAGGCAACTCTGTAAATAACGATACGATTGAATAAATTTAGATTTTTTAAAAAAGATCATTCAAAGTTTTCGTGTTTTTTCTGAAGAATTTGCAGCAGTAATCACGGAAGAAAGATATATATCACAGTGCCTCAAAAATACAATTATGTTTCGGCAACAATGACATAACCACAATATTTGCCGGAAAATGGATTTTGCCCGTATGGCATGAAAAGACCAACATACCTGACTCGGAGGTAAAACTTGCAATCAACTTGCTGCTCTTCTTGCATTCAAAATCTTCCCTCTTATACAATTCTACAACAAGCTAATTAATAGAAGTTAAATTTATACATTACATATGAGATTTATTTTTGTACAACTCATAGTTTCAGAAGATTTCAATTTCGATGTTTTGTTAACGATTCATATTGTAACTAGCAACACTTTCAATTCCTAATTATTTTAGCGAAACTTCGTAAACAAAACTCTGAATGACGAGTTATGCTCGTTCATTAGAAAAGTCATATTAATAATACATAAAAATTATATCAAGTCTTTCTAATAGAGCCTCTAAGATAACACATGATATAAATGACAGATGTATGAGAAATTGATTGTATTTTATTTAAAAGATTCAAACAAGCACATCTTATTTGAATCTTTTAATTTTTTTTAATATTTTGAAATTTTAAATATTATTATCAAAAGAATATTAAGGCATTTTATATTAGTGGATTTAGAATATTTCTTCAATAATTTGAAAAGATTTAGGACCCCCCCTAAATATAGAATATATATAATTTTGTAAAGGATCATAAAGTTGCAAATGTTTAAAAGATTGCGTTGGTAATGAACTACCAACATCCATCAGAACGAGACAACAGATGTCTCGATCTTTCAGAGCAGACAACAGGTAACACAGAACGACAGAGACACAAAGGCGATATAAGACCACTAGGTAATAATATGACATTACAGCAATAGACTGTATTTCACGTTGAATTTACAGCTTTTTGTTTTATTTTTTCGCATGCATAATGTAGATAAAATTTTGTTGAATAAAGAGTGAAAGATTCAAACTCATGATTTTGTCGAATCTCTACGTCTTAAACCTTCCTAAAAACTCATTTTTGACATTTGTTTTTGTCTTTCTGTACCAAATGCAGCTGAAACACGCTCCAAACTATATGAATGAAATTTAGTAAATGGTCTTTACTCCAATTCGATTTCTATCGTATTTTGAGTAAATTTTGTTCAGAAGAAGTCCGTCTACCTGTCGGAATATAAATTAACACGATCACTATAAAATGAAGAGAGCCAGACGGATGAGGTTTAATCTTTATAATGTAGACACTTATTTTGAGCCATTTCCAAATAGGATTTGTCTGTCTCTTAGGCTGCACTTACAAAAAACATGTAAATATAAAAATAAAATTACTTAATATATCAATAAATATTGGTATGGGATTTTGTGGCTACAGTTACAGTTATATGTCAAATTTTGATTTCAGTCGGTTGCGAAAAACGCTCCCAAAGTAAATTTAATTTTCGGGTGCTATTCACCTCATGCCAATTATTTCACGATCAGTTCTGCAGAAGTTCTAACATCACGCCAGAGGTTAATATCTCGTGACTTTTGTACATGTCAAATCCATGTCCCTCTCTGTCTTTTCCAAGGTCTACATTTTGGTACCTACGTATTAGGCGGTAGATCTTTATCGCCCTATTTGAAGGCACCTCCAATGAGCTGTTAATTCGCCAATGATGGATTAAAACGGCATTATTTAAAAAAATTCTTCTAACATTAACTGCCGTCTGCCATTTTGTTGGTTTCATTGGCGTCGACGCTTGATAACCAAATTTGAATTTGTCGCTAATGAGATACTAAACCGCTGACGATCATTGGCGTCGACGGTCTAATACGTAAATATTCGCTTTTTTTTGTGTGGGTGTGTAGGAGGGATAGCAGCATTATTAGAGCACGATAACCACCTCTATGGAATCTTTATAAAACATGGAAATTTATACAGAATGACATTTCAATATAGAACACTGATCTAATATTGGGTTCAATCAATTGATGGGTCGTACTTCCTTCCAACAGGCTGCATGGAAAAATCTATGTACATGGAACATGGAGTAGGTATTTCTAGAAATATGTTTCTGAGCGCGGCAGTACGATGTTCTGAGATAACTGTTGCACCCTTCCTTTTGGTATATGCTCCGTTGTAAAAAGGATTTTCCTCTGTATGTTGGATTTACTTGCAAAATTTTCAACAGTTATTCTTAATCAAATTGCATATTACGCCCTTAACTTGACAAAGTTTTAAAATCCTAATACAGGAAATGTTACTTTGAGCAGGAAAATATTCCGCTTTGTTTAGTGTTTTCTAATGCCCAAAATTAACGTTTTGAGGGCCTACTGGCATTTCCTTTGGGACGGCAAAATGTTTCATTCACTGTAAAAGTTTCTGCGAGAAAATTACGTATATGTTTAGTTTATATTACATTGTTTTGCCTCTTTGTTCATGGTGGGGCAACGAATGTGCTAAGCGTGCTGCTACTTGTCAAATAACGAATCGCAGTTCAATGAAAACTTCTTTCTCACCAGTTCTCTGGAGTATTAAGCAGTAAAGAATGTGAAACACTGAGCTCTACTGAAAATAACTATCTTAAAAATGGTCCCAAACTAGATAGGATACTCTTATTTTGAGGTTAAGTGTGCGTTAAAAATTTCGTTATTTATCTACCTCTAATGCAATTGCGGCCCTATATATTTTTCAATATTGACATGAGCAAACAACTTTACTGTTAAGAGCCTGAAAAAAGATATTCTTACCTCTGAAGTGACTACGAAAATCAACTGAAAATCCGCCAATAGTATTCCTCTGGCTGCGAAAAGAATTGATAAGGTGATGATATTCCTAAAAAATGCACTTCGAATGAATCACACAAATTTACAAAAAGAATCATTTTCAAAGCTTCTGCTACACAATATTTTCATTCATATATTTAAGAAAACCGAATATATGATTTTAACTGAATATATGTTTTCATTATAAATTCTCTTAAAAATTGCCAAGAAATTTATCGAAATTCATTCAAAAATATTTTAACAAAGATATTGCAGGACCGAATAATAATAAAAATAAAAATTCAACGCACTTTTCTTGATTACCTATGAATTGACAAAATATTTTTTTTCTAAATTATAATATATCGTGGAAAATTAATCAACAATTGTCTTAAAAACTTAATTATCTATCACCACTCTTATTTAGACACACGGACAACCAATATATTTATATATATTCTGAAATTTTTGTTAATAAATCTATGTTAAATAATTTAGCCGACGTCCTGGCCCAAGGGTTGCGCTGCTTTCCCGTGATCTGGACGTCCCGGGTTCGAGTCCTGATCGGGAATGGTTGCTCTTCTGTGTTATATCTGTTAGGTGTGTGAATGTGCCCCCTTGTCAAAAGGGGCTGTGCAAGCGAAGGCCATGAGTCAGTAGCTGACTTGTACGCTTGGCCCTTGTCGGCGCTGCTTCAAAACAAGAGGTGCTTATTTCTACTTAAAATCGCAGACAGCCGTCAGCGACCTTGTCCATGGCCAGTGTCATTAGAAACAACATGCTAAATAATTAAAAAAATTTAGTAATCATAAATACTTAACTAATAATCATAATTGTCATTGTTAAATTATATTATAATAACTAAACATGTTCAATAACTAATAATATTAATTACTTGTTAGCTATATCAGTACATAATCGAATGTGTAAGAATGGTATTTATTTGTAGGTTGAAAACAGCAAAGATGTTGAGAGCTGAATTCTATTAAACAGCGAAACTAATCTGAATTATTTTAAAATATGTGGCATAATAGGTGGAATTAAGTGAATTTTCCGTAACATTTAAGTTCCGAATTTGAAATTATTTTTTAAAGTCAAAAACTGAGAAAAAGCAAAAGCTAAATTATAGTATAGTATGTATATCAATCCAACGCAGAACAAAAAACAGATTTTTAACTCCGTCAGCTTAATAGATTTTGATATTTTCTTCTATTATACTCCCTAAACTTATCGCAAGAAATTTGGTGGATTTCTTTTGCATTTATTTCTGGTATTTGTGTCTCAACATATTATTGGTACTCAAACAATCTTGTATAAGAAAAAATTTAACGAATGTTTAGTATTGTTTAAAGTATACCCTATGAGTTTTGAACCACCCTTTATGCGAGCATATATATTTTTTTGAGCACCTAGGGTTGCGGCATCAATGCAATCAACAAATAAATTGAACCTCTAAATAAGCAATTCTTACTGTGTGTTTAGCAGAAGCAGCATGACGAGGACACTGCCGATGATGCAAGTGGTGCTGAGAAGAGCTTTGCGGTTGCACCTCTCAACCAATATGGTGAATAGTATCAAGCCTGAAATCGAAATTCATTACATTTGAATAATGACAACTGTGAATAGCTGTATGAATAAGTTGTTAAAATAATTTATTGAGGCAAAATACAGTGGTGCCTACTCATCAAAATTGTATTCATGTAACATAGTCTTAAATATATGTGGCCGATAAAAAGACAAATTTGGAATTGATTTAATTTTTTTTCAAGGGAGGATATAATTTGTTTAGAAGGAGGATGAATGAAACATGTATGTTTACATTGAGCTACATCTGAAAAAATAAAGAAGCTTTCCGCTTAGTGCTTTTACAAAAAAAATTCTTATAAGGACTTTTTTGACTCATGTCAATTTAGGAAATAGAATAATAGGCATCGTCAGAAGGCATTCTGTAAGCTTCAGGTATTTCTATTCCTTCTCTCGGAGTTAGATTGCTCAGGCAACTCATTTTTTAGAGCAGAAGAAATTAGAAATAATTAAATAAAAAAGTAGGATTTGGATAAAGAAACGAGAGAACGTTTTAGAATAACGCAACATGGAATAATTTCAGATAAAAATGAAGAAATTAATTAGGATATAAATTGAATTAAGAAATATCATTATGCATATAATTAGCGCCTGATCATATTTATAATAAAGATACAATGATAATCGGATGCTATAGAAAAATCTGCTATTGTTTATACTGAATTTTATAACTATTTAAGCAATTATTATGCATTTTCTCCATTCAGGGCATCTAATTTTGTCTTTAACATTCAAATTAAAAAAAAAAAAAGAAGAATTCAAATATGAGATTTGATAAATAGCCAAGTAATTTGTAACTATGCCTTGACAGATATCAAGTATGAATGTTCCAACTGATAACAATTATTTCCGTTGGATTTAATAAAACACAGCTGGAAAAACAATTTGCAAAGGAACAATATTTTCCTACATGATTTAAATTGAACATTATATAATGGTTTCGTCTTTGCGCCCAACACAGTGTAACTCTAGTAAAAGGGATAAACAGGCTTAATGCTCATGAGGAACCCTGCTGATTTTGAATGTTTGCATTCATTTTGAGATAAATAATAAGTTTCATAGTTATTTTTTTTCAATTTTTTAAAAATTTGTTTGTGTGAGATTTCTTTTTATTTTGGACAAGATATCAGTCTAATAAATACAGTTATTAATCTTAAAATTATATTTAGTGCATTAAAAATATAATTTTAGTTTTCATTATAGTTTATTTTTTAGTTTTGAATGTTATGATTCATTATTATAAACATTATGGAAACTTCAAATCTGTTCTTTCTGAAATTCAAAACGAAATGATGCCAATAATACTGACTTAAAATAAAATTGAATTAAAAGAATTATTGATAATCCAGCTATGTAAGATAATTTAAGGCCCTGTGATATGTACAAGTGAACCTAAAACGAAAATTATAGTACATCAGTTAATGAATGAAAATATGATAAAATTTTATCTCTACAAACATGAAGTAAACTAAATTAAATAAAAGTGATTAATTCAAAATAATAAATTAGAGGACTAAAGGTCAAAGAAACGTATTCAAATTCGTGGGATTAATAATTTGTAAATTGATCGGCGCAATAGTTTATTAAAAAATATTCATAAGAATGTTGACTAACAAACTAATAATTTTTATTTATTTCATCAAGAAATCTGAAACTCGTCAATTTTGCGGTTTCGATTGGTTTAGTGAAAAGAATTATATGTATATTTTAGAAAATTCTGAAGTTTAATGGCCTATTGCTGTTGATAATCGATATGGTTTTTTTAAGGTATTAAAAAATAGCTACTTTAACATTATGTAATTCCTGCCGACTTGCGTTTTGTATTTAAAAGGTAAAATAGTTGAACTTCGCTTTCAAAATTGGCTTAATTTGTCATTTACTTTAGTAAAAAATTTGGTAAAATTTGTTGCCTTATTTTGTAAATTGTTCATCTGCAAATTTCTATAATCGCAATTTTTGAATTGATTTATAAAATTCACGATGAACATTTATAGATAAGCTTTTTAAGAAGTCTCAGAGCCAGCGCATTTCTTAATGGAGCATTACCGTTTGGCATACTCTGGCTTCGCCCATTTAATTTAACACTTCCTATGAAAAACAGAATTAATCATTATTTTTTATTGAATGAAAACAAAATGAACTGTTGTGTTTACCTGGAAATTCCGCTGCGCTGGTCCATAAAAGATCGATGAAGTTCGCACTCGTGAATTCCGTGCAGGGCATAACATTTTGCATGTCTCCGAAATGGGCCTCCTCTGTGCTATTATTATTCATAACTTTAAAAGAAAAAAAAGAAAAAAAAAAGAATTGAACACAAAAAAGAAAACAAAATGTCTGTTGGTTTCAATTCTTAAAATTATGTTTGTAGAAGAAGTTTTGATTATCTTGGAATATGAAATTTTATTAAGAATGTAATCAGATTATTGAAAGTAGGTAATACACGAAATGTAAATGACCGTTCCCTTCAATCTAAAACAACGTAATTCAGTTTTTTACTAACGTCGGCATTTTGTAAGTATGTTCACAAAATTCGGTTTATTTACATTATTTTATTTACAATCATGTTTATAGATCTTTTTCACTATTATCCTTATCAGGAGAACTATAAATAATTTTAGCGTTATATACCTGATAACTCCGGTATGATGTCATATCATCACTAAGCTGAATACGTCCGTTTAATAACAAGATCAACACGATAACAACTCAATGTGTGCGTGTGTTGGCGCTCTGGAGGTCAGACCGTTATACCTAAAGCTACCAAATTTGGTACATGTATACCTTGGATGTATACCGGAATGTGCACCTAGGAGCCCTTTTTTGAATTTTTAATTACTATTTAAAAATTAACTTACCCGCCAAATTTTTTTTTCATTTCCTCATCGCCATATGATATGGTATGGACAAGTGATAAACATAAGACTTCAGTTTTTTCCCCGCGCTAACAAGGTTAGGCATAACATGTTTTCGACGGATTATTTAAAATAATTCTGTTTATTTTCTTAATGTTTGATGCATTTAAAACTAAGCATATTTAATAATCGACCTTTCTGATACGTTCTGAAGTACTTATGAATTAAATTAAAATAGAATAAAGGAAATTAAAAATTCCTAATCTGCCTAGCGTTACCACAAATTGGCGTACCACAAATTGCGTTACCATAACTGGCGTTGGAAATTTACGCATGCGTATTGTGTTCATTGTATTGATAACTGTAAACAGATACGGATTTGATTCTGATTAATTGGTTTTCCATTTTATTTTATTTCAGATACACAATGTAAATAAACTGTTTTCAGGTTAGCTGTGTGCTTTTGTAATTAAACAGTATATATGTTAGTTAAATATTTTTTGGATAAGCTTATAGTTTTAAATATATCATTTTTTAAGTAGTTACCCCCCCCCCCCCCAAGCTAACAAGGTTAGGCTTAACATGTTTTCGATAGACACTGTTTTCAGTACTCATATTAAAAAAATGTTTAGGTTCAGTAAAAAATCCAAAATTAATTGCATTTGAAACATTTTCATTTCAAGAATAAATTCTACGGGAGCTAACAGAAAATTAGAGTGATACATATTATGTTGTGGCTGAATGACTTTATAATATTATGAGTGACTTATACGACTATTAAAATTTGAAGTTTTGAAATATTTTGACGAAGAAGCTATTAACATAGGAGTTACATAAATATTTAATTGTTATAATTTTAACGAGCATTAGGATTGGTTAACCAGCTGGTCGCCAAAGGTGGCTAGTAATGAACGTCCTAAATATTCAATAGTACTTTGAGTTAAGTTTAAAAAAAATTTTGGCACTTGAATGAGCAAATATTAAAGAAAAAAATCCAGTAAAAGAAAATATATTGTTTTGAATAACTGAATATTTCTCTCAAAACAATGGCCTTTTTGTAATTTTGTAACTTTTAGAACAAAATTTGTAAAGAAGCGTCGCATATTGGGAGTATTTACTTAACGAAGTATCTCTGCAATGTACATGAGCACATAACCTGTGTTCCTGATTGCAAAAAATATCGAACCGTATGCAAGAAAAAAAAATACAAAAACAATTTTCTCTACATGTTTTTTTTTCTTTTCTTGACATTTATTTATTCACATCGAGCTACATCTTAATTTTTATGCAGTTTCCGATAAGCCATTCCATATCACCGGTATAAATATTTCTTCAAAATAATAAAAATGATTTTCTTCATAAACTACTAATTTACAAGAAACTCGCAGAATTTTAAAAATAAATTTCCTCTGCTTTTCCTCAAAAGCTACTAATCTCTCACACTCCTCGGGAACGTTTACTTTTTCTTGATTGTCAGGCAAACAAGAAATCTTTTCTGCATAACTTTCAAGACAACGGAAATGCGCTACCATCTGGGATTAAGAAAGAGAATCAATTCCGATAAAAGGAGAACTGTTTATTTTTAATGAAGTGAATGAATTCCAAACTCAATTAGAATTATTTCCAAACTTTTCAAATAAAAAAAATTGGAAATTTTTAAAGTAGCATTTGTAACTTTTCAAAATTAAATGAAAAACTTTCAGTTGTCATCTTCATTATTATTAAATCTGAAATGGTGACATTATCCAATTAAACTACATTGATAACTGAGAGGGAATTTAGTTTCTAATGTAAGATTAATTCCTTTTGAATTGCACAAGGAATAAAAGTCTTTATTTAGAGCGTCTCGGAAAATATTCCCTGCTAGTTTTTAGAAATAAATGAATATTTCTTTTCTATTTTGAATTTTACCTAAATCACGAGCCAAGATTTTGAATAGATAAGCTCCATCTCATATTACATATCTTATCCTTCAATAAGAAAAACGTACGGTAAGCAACAGTTTATAGAAAAATTATTATTAAACTAGTTATAACGATAATCATTGTTTATTATTTTTTTACTTGCTGACAGTGATCCTTCCTGAATGATGATGGGACTGACGAGGGCTATTCCATAGTATGAAAATGCTGTGGCAAACCTGTAAAAGATATTAGAAAGTAAAAATCTTATTCCATTTCAATGATGCTTGATGTGTTTGATAAATGTTAGTTCAACTGAGCAGTTCAGAAACACGCTTTTTTCAAACATTTTCTGGATTGATAATTGCAGAATATTTTTTTTATTAATTACTATGTTTGGAAAATTTGCTAATTAAAATGGAACGCAGGTCCATAGTACAAGAGTGATTAATGTCAGAAAATAGTAATTAATTTTGGATTTTAATTTTTTACAGAGTTTTATATAATATCTCCTTTGCGTTGTCTAATGTAGATTTTAGTTTACTTTAGTTATGTTAATGTTCCGTTTTTAACGGATATTTTGGAATTGACAACGTAATTTTAAACCATGGTCAGATGAAGAGGACGACCCCTGAGCTGTCGTATCCTCCTCCAAATTTCCCCAACACATCAGCTTTATCTGGATTTTAAAGACGATTGTTACAGCGTAGCCGCGTCCACTACGTTTCTAAAGTTTTCATTGTGTAAAAAGTTCATAGTGATTTTAAAGAATTAAAATACCTTAGAAAGGATATTACATTGTTGCTGAAATAATACTTACGTTCAAATCAATAAAAAATAAGACAAAAATGAATTACAAAAGAAAACCCGTCATTAAATCCTTTTAGTTCCAAAAACTCAATGGTAAGATAAAATTTTAAATCAGATCTTTAAATAATGAAACCGTGGTCTGAGAGCAACACCTACCCCATTTCCAAATCACTTTTACATCATTACTGTCGAAGAACGTTTAACTAACGTGGCTTATTAAAATTTTCCTTAAATTCTCATTCATAATTAAAATTTACAGAGCATCCATTTTTATCACGATCCAATCTGCATCTGCAAGTTTTTGAAGCCATTTGAGTCATCAGCATTCCTAGACCTCTACTTTTCGCACAAAACTCTATTAAGGTAAGTAATTCTTATTAGTGAAATTCGTAATTCCCATCATTGTATGGTCTTACTAACCGTATCCAGAAATCACCGATTTCCATTAAAATATGCATTTTAGAAGAAAAAAATAATTATCGTTATCTCAATATCCCTCCATTTCATGAGCATCTTTATCAGGATCATGGCATTCTTTTCATCAAAATAAAAATTTTCATTTCAAATTTAGTTTTAGTCCCGCTTT
This sequence comes from Argiope argentata, assembly GCA_026289955.1. Taxonomy (NCBI): domain Eukaryota; kingdom Metazoa; phylum Arthropoda; class Arachnida; order Araneae; family Araneidae; genus Argiope; species Argiope argentata. The sequence continues at coordinate 6,268,223 of JAOUZG010053093.1, forward strand.
AAAGTAACGCTAGAACTATTTGGGGATGGACTTCAGAACTTTGAACCTTGATCAGATGAGGAGAATGACACCTGAACAGGCCCTTTCCCCAAACTTTCGCACCATTCTAGAGGGAAGACGTTTGGTCCCAACGGATTTAACATGTACAATGCCCGCTTACACTACATTTTGGATCAAAAATATTATTTTGCGTCGCGATCAGTTAACCTGGAACGTATCCTCTTGTATCCCTCTTTAAACTTCCAATACTCTGAAAAAAAAGACGAAATAAGCATATATAGATGCCGATTTTTATGCTTTTAATTGGATAGTGAAAGTGATTGGATAGTGATTAAATTCACAGTTCAAAACTATTCTATTTGGAAAGGGTTCTCGATTTATGGTAAATATGAGATTAATTTCTGATGATTCTGAATCCCCGCTTTGCCCTTTCAAGTTGTGCATAGCAAAAAGACATGAAATCCAAGGATCTAATGAGCACCAGAACTAATGCCTATCTCTGATGCATTGTCCATGCAAAGTTTAATGTCAAAAACTAATTTTTCTACCGCTACGTAGTTAATGATTCCTCAAAATAATGAAAAAATCTGCTTTCGAATAAAATCAGAATTTTGAAAAAATTGTATGCTTTTTCTATTAAAAATTATTTAAACAAAACACTCTTGCAACAAATAGTAACTGACTGTATCAGATAGGAAATTATTTGAAACTGGGAATTGAAATTTCTTTACTTCAAACGAAGCAATATACTTCCATAAATCGCATTCTTCATGGCAGTAATACGGATTTAATTGACCCTTATCTTACCAAATTATTTTTGATTTTATTTGGTGCATTAAATATTTGAAATATATACTGAGAATATTTTCAATCAGTTCTCTCTCTCACATGTTGAAACAATTTTTTTTATCAATATTTACATTAACGCAAAAAAAACAACCCCCTGAAATTTGAAATTACTCTCTTTACTATGAATTAAAATTTAAGGAAAGCAAAGATATAGAACGCTTGAAAAATGTCTTAAGAATTACAGTAATTTTCATGCATTATAATTAGAAACTATTTTAAAAAGAAATAACCTTATAATGATAACAAACCACTCGATAATGATTATAGCAAGAAAATGAATGAAAAAAAAAATGGTATTCATTTAAAGCGATAAACTCAACTTAAGAAATTAAATTGAGCAAATTTTTTAATAGGATGAAAGATATAAACAAATTCCAAATATATATTATTCTATTATCTCATTCGAAAAACATTATATTCATTAATTTCATTTAAAATTATGCAACACTTTGGTTGGAAAGAATCTAAAACAAATATTGTCATAAAATCATTCCCTATCTATAGAAAAAAAAGATACAAAATAAACTAATATTAACAGCAAGATATTTTAAAATTTCTGACACATTGATTTGGTAATGAAATACATAGACAACTTTTTTAAAGTTCAAACTTGATAAAAAGGATTTAAAAGAAGGAAATAATATAAAAAGGTCAAAACAAGTGAAACAAGATAATTCTTATAAAATTTCAAGCTAAACTGTTTAAAATTTACTAATTCCCAGATTAAAAAAAATTTGAAACATTTTTGTTTAATTTAGAAGGTTAATACTTATTGTTAATTAAATATTAAAATATTATCATAACAAAATTATCAAGTCGGAAAAGATCAATACAAATCTAAACATCAAAAAAATTACCAATTTTATAAAAATACTTAAGAATTTAAAAGTATTAGAATGACATTAGAATAAACAAAAGGCCATGATAGCTAAAAACTTCTTTTCGATGTCAGATTCGAATCTTTTCATTAAAAAAAATAAGTAAACAATATCATGTTCTTAAAAATCAGGCTCCCAGCTGACATTCAACATTCTCAGAATTTTAGCTAAAAGGTTCCTGGTGTTAATCTCAGCTAAAGCACAGACTTCGAAGTACTGTTTAGCTCCTATCAAGATGATACTCATTTCACCCTCTTCAGTCCAAACAGTCTCATAACTCGAGTTTTCTTGCTCCAATTCAGAAACCCTCAAATCGATCTTGTTTCCCACCAACAGGCGCGGAGGCAACCGACATTTCCCCAAGTAGTTGGTCACCTGAGTGTGCCAATGGTACAAAATATTTCTGAAAGTGCGTCGTCGGTTCACGTCAAAAACGTAGATGATGAGATGGTAAGGTTGGCGTTCCAGGGACTTATTGAGAAAGCAGTCTTCGTCCCCACTTCTGAACGGAGCGCAGAAGAAATGCAAGCCGATGCTACTTCTGTGCCTTCTTCGACCTCTATTTTCGAACCTGATGGCAAGGCTGTGGTATCGTTTGGCTGGTGTCCTTGGAAAGCGAGTGAAAGACCAGGCCAACATGGATTTTCCCGTTTGACGATCCCCAACGATAAGGATGTAGGCTTGCTTATGAACATCTGGAATAGGTTCAGTTAATTCTAACTCCCTCTGAAGGCAGTCTTCTCTATCTTCAAAGCTATCGTCGGAGTCGCTGCTGTCATCCATATGAAGAAAAAGAAATGACTACTGAATCTCGAACAATGTTAGCGCATGTTTTTATCCTCTGATGATGCAGAGCATTCGTAAAGATATGAAACAGTTAATAAAACGAAGAACGCTTAAAATTAATAAAGGGTAAAAAATCTAGTTATATTCAGTATCGAAAGAAGAAGATACTTATATGCATATGCGTCATGAATGAATGGAAGGAAGATGACATGTGTTTTTAGAATTCATAAACGGAGAATAATTTGAGGAAAGTATTAGCCTTTCTTTAATGATTTAACTGAGGATAAGCTTTCTTAAAGATTAAATTCTTCTTCGAGTTTAGCATTACTGCAACAGGGTCACGAATCTTTTTTTTTTCGAATCATTGCTCAAAAAAGATTCAGTTTGTTTTAATAGCATAGAAGAATTGATGGTAGAATCATAAAAAAGAAATCAGACATTAAAATCTGTTTTCAACTTCATTTGCGTTTCAGGATTATTGATAGTTTTGTGACAAATACAAAACATAATGCTGCATCTGCAATTATTTGGAATTAATAAGAAAAGGTTAAATGCTATTCCTGTTACTATATTGGTGAAACAATATGTTTTGAAATTACATAAGGGCTATATTTATAAATCATGAATCTAATAGTAAACATAGTTGATGACGTGCCCATATCTAGAAACCTCGTAACAGAATCTATCATACGCTAATAACATGAGGTCTTTCAACATTTCCAAATCTTCGATCATTGAACTAATGAGTAAGAATTCCAAATACGTGTCATACATGGCTCTCAAACCTGCTGCCGCATCATCTTAAAATGGCACCTACGAAACCACAAGGGTTTAAAACAAACAAACAAAAACATAACTTTGGAATTAATTTATTAATATGCATACATTCCAATGATAAATTGAGGTCAAATATAACACAGTGGGTATCACAAAATGTAATATAAACACACAAAAAACCCACCGTTATTTGCATTTGACTTCATTAACTCAAGCATATCAGATCCAGTTGGGTTTTAATTCATATCGTTCAGTTTTATATAGTCTCCACTCATGGCGGATCCAGTTATGTTTCAAGCAGCTAAATATAATTACCGGAAAAACCGATTTTGCAGGATATTATTGTTCATTTCGGTATTTCGCGACTACCACTTTTCGATGATTCTTCTTCTCAAAGGGGTGAGACTAAGGAATGAACCGTTTTTGGAATTCTTCGCTATTCTTCGACTTTCATTTTTGGCCCACTAGATACTTTTTCGTTCCATTTTTTTAGATATGATTATATGAGTTTCCTGCCGTTTCTGATTCTAATGTTTTATTTCAAATCAAAATTGCGAATTAATTTCTTATAATAGGGCTGTTTCAAAAGCTGAAAAAAAAATCAGGAGTGGTGCGAAATGTATTGTGTATAATTTAGGATTGATAAGTTTATTTTATACTTACCAGATGTACCAGAAAAGTATAGAAGACAGTCTGTATTCTTTACTGAGGAGGTCCTTCACCTGACCCCTTTTATGGTCATCTGAGACCTCCACCAATTGACCGGGGGGCAGGTCCACGCCATTCATGTCAGCCATCTCTTGCAGAATCTTGATGGCCTGATCACGTTGGTTGCTTACTAGGTAGTACCTGGCACTTTCAGGATACCACTGAAAAAATAAAGATTTTCAGGCTCAAAAATGAGGTGTTTGTTTTACTATAACCTAACAACACGCTTTTGCATCTGTGGGCCTTTAAAACTCCTATAGATATAGGAATGGCAATGCGTCTCGGAAAAGAAGGTATTTAAAATTTGGCCCTTTCAGACATGGTTCTTTAGAGTTCTTTTAGAGTTGGTCGCAATAGTTGTTTTTTCAAGTAACTAATTTCGATATATATACACGTCAATCAAAAGCTCCATTTTGGTGTGGACTTCATGAATACATGTCGCGTGGAATAAAAAAAACTACCATTCTAGACAAAAACTCAAAACTGCAGAATGTCTTTTATTGGTATTCTTTCTATATAATTCCAGTAAGTCTATCAGAATTTCAAAGCAATTAGGTTAAATTCTTTGGTATGGAAATTATTCCCAGGACAATGTCTTTCTTTTTTCAAAATGAGTCGATTATTTGCATTAAGGCATCGGGCATTCCCCGTACTTTACTTATATAACAGAATTTCAAAAAAATATTTAATGCGTATATTCGATGTTCTCAGAAATCGAATGCAACAAGATAAAAAAAAAATGCTTGAGCTATGAAGGTCCTTAATAACTTCTAGCTTGGCGTGACGACTTGATATAAATTTTTAGAAAATCTATAGGATGTTTTTTGAACTATTGTCTAAATTAACGTTGGTCGATCAAATAAAGCTTCAATAACTACATCTCTCTAAGGACAACATTCCCCCAGCTTTATTCTAACTGCATAATCATTATTATCATGTCAGAACATGATGTTGCTTTTGGGATGAGGTTTTTGGCCTCAACAAAAATCCGTAGGCAAAAATTAAACATTTTATTACCTGCACACGGGCATCACAAAAAATCAGCTTTTAATAATGCGTTGTCATTGAATTTACAAAATCTTTCATTGAAAAAAATAAGTTAATGACTACAGAAAATAAAACCTAGAATAATTACATTTTGAGCACGCGATTATATGAAATGAAATAAATAAGAAATGTGATATTTTTTTAAACAATAAATGCGAGGCAAAGCTTTTTTGGATCGTTTGTAATACTAAAGTTTTATTCAGTTTAATGAAACCATTAAAATGAATAAAAATATAATTTAAATTGCACGAGCACGTTATGCTTGGCCATTGAAGAAATGATGTTCTCACATGATACATTGAAATATGCATAGCAGATTTCATTTTAATCTTTTTTTTATTTTATCTAATTCAAACGTAATTTATTATTTTTACGTTTTTTTTGTGAAATTTATTTTGAAAGCCTTTGTATTTCCTTCAATGCGCGTACGTCATAGTTTGATTTTGATTATGCACCATGTGGCGGAATTTTAAAATAAATTCCGCAGTTAATCGAGTAAAATCTTTATTTTTAAAGCTCGAGCAAAGCTATCTCGTCTCCGCCCTCGTTGTTAATACAACTCTAGGACATATACGTGTATAAACTGAACAATTCCGATCAACGCTCGTTCAAAATGCTCATACCAAAGAAGTGCGATGTGCGATGCCAAACGGGAGAAACTGGTTTTATTTTGCTAGTTTCTTATGCTCACAATACGACTGTCACAAAGTTAAATAATATGATAAGGATCAAAATTATTTAACTTAAAACGATACTATTTAAATGTGTGAAAATTGACATGGTAGAGAGTACAATCGAATGGAATGACTGTGGTTGATGAGAGATGATTAAATATGTACCTATCCTAACGAAAAAATCCTACAAAAAAGCGGTTCATACTTTTATACGTTACGTGATCAAATAGATGTGTAGCGATGCGTTAAAATAACTCTTTTCGTTAAGAAATAAAAAGCTTAGCGATATGGTTGTAAGGGAGATATACTTCTCTAATCCATGTTGAGTATGCTCATACTTCAATATTTTCAATATTGAACCCTCAATATTCATAAAGCGATAATTGCTTCCTATTTGCACTATGCACTTATTACAATTCAAAAGATAAATAATATTTATTTAGAGTTTCAAATTTATATTTATATTTGTAAACAATAAATAGAAATAAATATTTATTTAAGTATTTTAATACTATGCATGAAATTTGTGTATGCTTTGAAAAGTAGTTTTCTTTATAAACACATAACTCTTCTATCGTAAAGATGAGGGAAGTTAAAAAAAAGCAATCCAAATTCTTTACTGAATAATAGGAAGAGAATTGCCATAGTCAGCCAAAAAAAAATTCAGTTGGAATAAAGAATCACCATACAACATAGGGTCACAAACGACATTTGGGAGGTGAAAATCGCAAAAATATAGAGAGTCCAAAAAATATTTGGAAACCGTAAAAATTTAATAAAAACATCAAACAATGTTTCAACTATAAATTTTTTAAAAAGTGAAAGCCCATTAAATTTTTCTCCTGTAAGTAATATGTCGATTTGATAATCCAGGGGGTCATAAATCCCTGAAAATGAAAAAGAACTCTTATTTGCAAAAATATTAAAACTTGAAGAAAAATAAAAACTTTAAAATGTAAGGAATTTCAGACTCTTTAATTTGATTTAAGCTTGTAGTTAGAAGCGTTTACGAAGTTCAAGAAAAACTAAAACGGGCCCCGAAAACATCGTTGCAAAGAGAGTGTTGTCAAATTCCAAAGACAAATTCAGAACGGGGATAGTAGGCATAAAGAGATGAAGAATCGAATCTTTATTTTTGAGATTTTCACCTACTAAACGTCGTTGGAGATCCTATATTGTATGGAGATTCTTTATTCTTCTGATGCCTACTATCATTTCTCTGAATTAGTCGGTTAAATTCGGGAACACCCTGTATATCAAACATTAGAAATTATAACCACTTTTTTACTAAAAAATACAAATTCAAAATGTTTGTATGAATATCATTGAGAAATTATATTTCATGAAAATACAAGAACTAGAAAAGCTATTTCAGTAAATGTTCAATTTTTCTTTTGAAGCATGCGAAAAAATGATAACCACCTTAAAAGAAGGAGGAAATAAATAAGTGTTGAAATGAGGGAGAGTGATTAAACGTTCACGTGTAACAACATTCTACTTGATAGCATCTGAATACAAAACATTTATTAACATATTTGATACAATTCAGTTTTGACCATTTCAGTGTTGGCAAAATCCAAACCGATAATTAAATCCATTTAAATTAAATATTATTGCATACATTTCTAATGTAATTTTGTGATTTTTTTCAAATACAAATGGCGTAATTTGTTCTTCTCTTTAAACAGGTTGATTTTAAGTTCTGCATGGAGCTGAAGAGGAAGAGTGTGTATCTACTTTAAGAGCAGTGAAATTTATTTCTACCTGCCGTTTAGTGAAGTAATTGGACTGCAACAAATAACTCAGGCAAGTACATTCATTATATTGAACAATATTTTATTTACTCAAAATAATTAATAGTTTTCTTTCAAAAAATAAATTAAGAAATACAATGTGTCATTTTTTTAGTAGTCTACTAAATAATCTGGTATTTTGTCATTTCTAAAGATGTTATTTTTGTCTATAATATGAACTGTTTCTCTTATTTAATATCTAAATTCTTAGATCTGAACAATTTTCTTTATGAACCGATTGACTTTTGCTTCTGCATTCAATCTTTAGATTAAATTCCTTTATAAATTTGAATAAAGTAAATTTATAAAATTTTTATAAAGTAAGTTTTATATCGTTAAATATTATGAATTCTAAATTTTAGTATAAACTTTTCTCGAAATCTTTATACTTTAAAGAACCAATAGATGAATCATGTTAAAATTTAGCATAATATTTTCTCAATACACTCTGTAATTTCTGAATTGCAGAATATCCAAACTGCACACTTGAAAAGATTGCCATTGCATCCATGTTTCATAATGTTTATAAAAGTTGAAAATTTCATGTTATTAATCTGTTGGAGTACAGCATTTAAATACTAGATGGAAATACAGCTCATTTCTTAATTCAAGATTTTTATAGCTCATTTCTTAAATTAAATGCAAAATTTTGAGGAAATAATTTAATAAGTTAGAAGTTTTACTTTTTTTTGTTTTTCTGTTTTTTTAGTTTAAAAAATTGCAAAAATTTTCAATACACTTTTATCTTTTGTGTCATTTTATTCCATGGGTGCTTCTTTTAAATACTACTTTATGCAAAAATTTAAAAATGCAGGTATTTAATAACGTTTTCAAAAAAATCATATCTTGCTCCCGAGATATAAAAGTTGATTCATTGCACAATTTAACCCCTTGACTGGTTTATTTTCCTTACTATCTAATAAGATGACACCTTCTATTTTGGGAATATTTTCTTATTTTGATTCAAATGGAAATCCATGGAATATTTGGCTTATCTACGTATTCGAAGTCATTTTACTATTGAATTATAATTGTTATGAATGATTTATTTTTTGTTTACAACTATCAAAATTAGATAAATCGATGCACGGACGGCGTACGGGCAAAACGGTTAAGGGGTTAAGGGGGTGAAATGTATCGTAAATGTTAACGATATTTTTCTGGGAAGTTAGAATAACTTTACATTCATATATGGGTGTAAAAGAAATATTTAACCAGTCATATTCAAATTGATTACCTTCCAAACCACCACTCCACCCAGGGAAGGCAGGGCGACAATGATCAACAAGACACGCCAATCGTTTAGGTAATGCATGACAAGCCATGCTAAAAGCGTCACGCCAACTGTTCCAATTGACCAAAAGTACTGAAAAAAACACCCCATGAAAAATGTCTTAAAATGCATGAAAAACATAATCTTATAAATAATTGGACATTAAATGCAGAGTACGAATTAATAAGCCTATTTTAATAATTTAAGAAAACAAAATATATAACACAGTTAAAAATCATATTTTAACTAAGGGACAAGTATAGATAGAAAGGATTTGAAACCATCAAGACAAAGCAACGGGTTGAAATATATTATAAAGTAATCATAATAATTAGAATGATTAAAATCCGTTATAAAGCTGTTAATTGTAACAAAATAATCAATAGCAAAAAGTGAAAGAATTAAAAAAATTTCAATAATTTAAAGAGATTTAAAAATCATTTTAAAGCAAGGCTGATTACTTTTATTAAAATATTTTGCGTTTTATTTCAATAATAATTTTTTTTGATAAAGAAATGTATATAATTTTTTTTCTCGAATTTCTCGTAAATTATCTAAGAAAAAGATTTAATTGAAATATACCTTCCTTAACTTGGATAAATATGGACAGGATTGGTTTTACAGAAAATTACGATTCTTAAAAATAAGCGTTTTTTTCCTTAAATCGGCAAGTGTGGACTTATGTAATGTCATTATTTCCATATTGACAAGATTTCCCGGAAGAAACTTTTTATATTCAAATAAATAAAATAAAATAATGAAGCCAGAAATGATAAATCAAGAAGTTTAATGTTTTTCAAAAAATTTGAGATGATATTGTTTCCCAAATTGTCATTGATAATCTGTTATTAATATCACTTTTCTGGCCAAGATGCTGAGGGTTTGAATTTTCATTTCTCCTATAAAGTAAATATTAAGTGTGTGTAGAGAGGGCTAGAGACAAGTTCAGATTTGGGAGTAGAGATATAGAGTTCCCTGTTCGATTTCACCTGAGCCCTGCTGGATAGACGTTTTTTCTCCCATAGAAGGTTAATAATCTGATGTATCTAGTAATGAATAGAAGTTTGAGAATTGATATTTTGAATTAATAATGTTATCGCCATCTTGCAATTCTTAATTACGAGGTTAACCATAAATAAACATTTTTTTTTAATTTTATATACTATGGCAATATAACAAATCACACAAGCTCGGGATTAAAAATATAGAAATTGAATAATAAAAAATGGCGAGTTACACCCATAATATCCTAAAAATAGCTATAACAAGTAATCTTAACCCAGTAGACCCTTGAATTCTCGACCGTTGATGATAATCTTAGATTTCATTTAACATATTTATCTACTATAGAGTTATCGAATAAGTGCTGATTTATTATGTTAAATTCAATATAAAATTAATAAACACAATACAAATTAAGAAGTGCTGGAAATTACCTACACACAAATACAAGCCGGCCTTTCCTCGCATGTTTGTTGGACAGTACTCGGTGCACAGCGTCAGTCTAAAAGGAAAAAGGGAAAAACGACATTTTTAACAGTCAGTACCTCTTTTAAAATAAACAACAAAGTGATGCAGAAATGGCCCTCACCCCTGGGCCAGTCCTCCAACTGCAAATCCCATGCACCCCCTGAACACCACCATCCATACGTATGAAGGGGAGGCCGCACTCACAGATCCGAAGACGAACAGGAGGGCCAAAGAGCCGACCAGAGACTGCAAAAAATGATAGAGAAGTGGAAATATACATTTTAGAAAAAAAAAAAAAAGATGTCAGATGAAGAAAACTTCTTATTTATTTGTAAGACCAGCTTTAATCAGTTATCTTAATAAGTTGACTCGATAGCTAAAAGAGGTCGAGAAATAATGGCAAAAGTATGTTGGAAAAAATTCGAGAATCGACGCCGATTTTTCCTATTATACTATCCGATAAACTCATTAACCTGTCCTCCTTTTACAAAATTTAGAACCTTAGGTAATACCAGGAAATTCCCGAGTGCCCATATTTTTAATTTCAGAATTCAGTTTTTGGAAGCTTCTTTGTAGAATAAAGGTATCCAGTACTTAACATTAGGACTTTTGCTTATGGTTAATAGATGGCACTCTTTAATTTAATTTTATGAGAGTTACGCATTAAGTTGGACTATATTGGGTCAATCTTCGTAATTCTGAGCTGAGTTAATACATAAGTACTAGTAAATAAATATCTACTGTATTTGGAATCTAAAATGAATCGTTCATTTTCTTTCTATCTGAATTTGTACTTTTGTTAACTGATATAGTTCTTGTTTGATATTACTGCGTAATAAACTACATTTTGCGTCTTTTGGGTATTGTGATTTTATTTTGAAGTTTATGTGTACTCACTGCTTTCTTTTAAGAACGAAGGTTTTAATTCATATCTCTTTACTGCATGGTAGGCTTGTGTATTAATTGATTTATATATTTGCTTTCAGTAAAAAGAATTATAATTTATGTTCTTGATTTTTGCCCAGATGTTTTGCAATGACTGTAAGATTTTCACTAAATAAATAATAGTTTGTTTAGTGTGACCTTCAAGGATTTACACTGTTTGAACGATTTCTGAAACATGAAGATTCATGAAAATGTTAAGTTGAATTTTTTGACAATTACAATAGTTTCTCTTTGCCTACTTCGTACAGAGAAAAGTAGAAAGAAAAAAAAAGATCACCATAAAAAATTAATAATACAGAATCAAAAAAGATCAAAATGAAATCAGCTATGAGTATTTTAATGTATCATGTCAAAACATAATATCATGAACGGACAAGCACCACGTGCTCGTGCAAGTTGAATTATATTTTTATTCATCTTAATTGTTTCATTGAATGAGTCACTTTAGTATTGAAAACGGCTCAAAAAACTTTGTTTCCCATTTATTGTTTAAAAAATATCCTATTTCCTTTATATTTCACCTCATATAATCACGTGTTCAAAATGACATTTTTCTGGGTATTATTTGCTGTAATCATTAACTTATTTTTTATCAGAGCATTTGTAAATGTGATGGTAACACGTTATTAAAAGCCGATTTTTTTTGAGATGCTCGTGCAGATAATAAAATTTCAGTTTTTCAAATACGGATGTTTGGTGATGTCAAAAACCTCATCTCAAAATAACATCATGTTCTGACATGATAATAAAAATATATATTAAGTCTCTTTATTTCAAAAATAAAAAGATTTGTATATAAATATAAAAACAATTATATAATAATAGCATTATAAAACTATAAAAATAATTAAATAAATGAATGAATATGCTTATAACTAATTTTAATGATTATGAAAATAATTAAAACATATTTTTTTGAATGGAAGATAAAATTAGAGCAAAGGAAAGGTTTGTTTGAAAAATAAGGAACAACCTTTTTTTTTCTTCCCTCAAGCAATAATAATAATAATAATAAAGGTTTTAATTAAAAAGAAAATGCAGATTTTCAAAGTTTTTAGATTAATGCTATAGGATTTTAATATCTATACACTACATTTCCTCAATTCATTTTTTGCCAATGCTGACATTATTTTATCAAATAGAGAAAAGAAAACACAAATTCACAAATATAATTGATTTGTTGCTATTATTTATCAGTAAATTTTTTTTCAGTTGTTAACTTTAAAAAAAATTTAAATAAAATGTTTTATATTTTATTATTTCATCAAAAACGACAATTAGCAACAGATTAAACAAATAATAAATCGAATTTCGAAACGAATTTTTTTTCTAGTAACTTATAATTAAGACACAAATTTTCGGAACAAAAGATGAATTGGCTATGGTTCTAATGGCAAGTGTTTGTTCATTTTTCAAATTAATTACAGATTTCCGAAAAATTTTACTACAAAAGTTTCCTCTGAAAAGTTTTTTTTCCCTTTCTTTTTTATAATTAAATTAGTTATGTTTGAAATTAAATTTTTTAAATTTAATTTAAACTTTTTAAAAACTATACGCATGCATTCATTTCTATTGATAATAGAGTAAACTTTTTCTTACTAGCGTATGAAAAAATGAATAAAATGAAATAAATAATAAAATGAATTAGGGGATCGAATTCAAACTTTGTAGTATCGTGGCGCCATCTGTTAAAAGAGCTTGAAATCTAAATATAAAATAAATAATAATGATTAAAAAAAATACTCTTGGATATTTGTTATCAGTCTTATATACAGATTCCTGATTATTCTTTTTTTTAAAGATATAAAACATAAATGACATCGAAATTAAATAATGTTAAAGCTTTTTTTGGTGTTATATTTATTTTAAATACCTCAATAATAATATGGAAATACTTAAATGATAATTTGATTTGATTAAACATGACAAGAAAATGGGTAAAAATAACTCACCTTTTTCCTCCCATAAATGTCTGCGAGAACTCCGAAAACTGGACTTCCTATTGAAATCCCCACAAACACGATCTATAAAGGTAATTAATTTTTAGAACTTTCAAAATGCACTATTTTAGCTTACAAAATACTCTAAGACGGTAGAACATAACAATTATGTTCTCATTTCATACGTTAAGCAAATTTCAACAACTTACAAAGAAATTATATTGTATATTTTATTCTTCAGCAAACAATATGATAACATGATAACAAGAAAACTGCTTTTTGGATAATAAACGCATGATTTATATATATATATATATATATATATATATATTTCAATAATCATTTATACAATTCCTACTATTAGCTCACATTATCCCTAGATATATAAATATGTATTGATCAAATTTTGAAATATTCATTAAATACTTTTTATTAATCCAATCAAGTTGAAGTAAATTTTAAGAACTTGTAGTGAATGACATTTGAGGCGATAAATTTTTTTTCAAATACTAATTCAGAAATTTTTTATTAGTTAATTAAAAGATAACTTTCTCTCCAAAAATCTTCATTTCCGCATTGCCAAATAAGTAACAAATGCAATTTTTTCCCCACACTAATGAAGTTAGGTTTAATATGTTTTCGACTAATTATTTTAAACGATTCTGTTTATTTTCATAATATTTGATGCATTTAAAAATAAACATTGTTAATTAATCAATTTCTCTGGTTCATTTTAAAGTACTTTCGAATTAAAATAATACGAAATAAAGAAAATTAAATATTTATAATCTGTATTGCGTTACCCCAACTGGTGTAGAAAATTCAATGCTAGTATAATTTTTTGATCAATTATTTATAGTAACAGTAATTGTTAGGCCTGGATAGCCTGGTTTGTTGGGCGTTGGATTTGCACCATTTAAGCTGAGAGTTCGAACCTACCAGTCGAAGATTCTGCGTTTGTGGTGGACGTGAAATCTGTCGTGGTCACAAAGTTCTGCATTTGGAGTGTAATACTACTGGGGGTAATGGTTCAGAGATGATCGTTCTGTAAATGAATTAATGAAACAGATCTGTAAATGAATTAATGAAATCTACCCAGGAAAAAGGGTTTGTCATGTATTGAGCTGGAAGTCAGATGATTGCTCAGGAGTCCATACCCTCAAAAACTACTGTTCCTTCCTTCTGTTGTAAAGCGGAGCACGAAAACCACAACAGTTGTAACTATTTAATAAAAAATAGCTAAAATAAAAATTTTTACTAATTACCTAAGTAGGAATTGATTTAAAAGATGTTTTTTTATATTACTTCTTTACTTACTTAAATTAACATTCATTTTTTTGCATATTTAACGTAAAATAGTATAAATAATTGGATGACTAATACAATATAGTGATACATTTTAGAAAAACAATTCATATTATATGCTTTTTTTATAATAATTATTAATAATCTTCTACTAACCCCTCTGGTCTTTCTTGAAATTAGCAAATATCTATTTTAAAATCGTAATTTAAACTGCAAGATGTCACTACTTAATACTGCTGACTAATAAACTCGACATAACGCAAAATGTTGCACCTTTTTCATGAAAAGTATACTCGTCAAAAACAGTTAAATGGTTAAAGCACTCTACCAATTTTTAAAAAAAATCATTACCCAATCGTTTACTCTATGCCGGTACAATATTTTCTTAACATTATTATGAATTTACTAATTAATTTAACAAGACAGCTCATTCTAAATTACATAATATTTATAACATTAATTATAAATATATTAAAGATGGTAAAAAAGAAAATAATAATAATAATTTTTTCCAAAAAAGTTTTATTATTAGAGTGCTTAGTAATCAAATAGACTTAATATAGTTTCAAATGTACATATTAGTCTGAGCAAACTAAATATGAAATGAATTAAATTTTGATTAAAACATATTTGGTTCATTGTACAGTAAAAGAGGTATTTTTTTGAGCCCGTAATACATACATAATATCCATTATATCCCTTAATCATTATTCATTAAATTAGCAAAAAAGTCATTGTAGAAAATTTGCGAATGGAGTTCCAAGAAATAATTTTCATATTTCAAACGGGAGGATTGTGGCAATGTTAATCACTCTACAAACATTGAGTTTAGCTACATTCATCTTAGCATTTCAAGCTTAGGATGCCGTTTAATTTCCAGAATATTGATGTATATATAAAACATATTCTATGTTAATATACTGATATATCGTTAAAGGGAAGGAGAAAAAGACGGTGCTATATCAAATAGTGAGAATTTCTTCAAAATGAAATATTTTAAATTTTATTCTATTCTATAAATTCAATTTCTATATTAAAGCTGGAAGATGCCTTCTGCTTACGATCACAATAAAACGTTATACAATAAATATATGTAATAAATTTTGAAGGGAATGAATAAAACGGAAAATTGAATATTGTTTTGATTTTTTTCCAACAAAGAAATCCTTAAATCATTACATTTTGAACGAATGATTGTATTTCTAAATCTGCACAATATTTATTTAAGAATAGCGAAACAAATCTCAACAATGACTTTTCCAGAACCCTTGGGTTATTTTTCACATCCCTTTTAATGAAACAGGGTCAGAACATCATTGCTGATATCCACATTCGGTCAATTGGTTATTATCATATTTAACAACATTTCCTGCTCCACATATTTCGAATAGTTTCTCTTTGTACTCACTGAGGTTAACAAAGCAATTTGCCATCTGTGCATTGACCAGTCGCATGCCAGGAAATCGCCAATTACGGACAGGATGAAAATTTCACAGGCGTCTGCGATCTGAAACAAAACAAAAGGGTTTATCAGAAATACTTAAATAAAAATTACCTGCATTCGCGTTTCATAATATCACAAATAATCATTTTCCTAATTACTACCCCACCCATTCAAATTAAAATTTCCATCTTTTAAAAAATAATCATCAAAGTAAAAAGGTCATGATATGGTGAAATTATAAAATAGTTATGCACTTTTAACTCGTTCTATATCGAAAAACATTATGACGGAGAAAATAAAAAAATATCAGGATTAGAAGTTGTAATATCTGAATTGTTTGAGAGTTGTTAAATCTATTCATAATTGTTATTATTACACAACGGTTTTTAATACAGTTGTTCAAAACTTTTCCTGGCGTTGGCCTATATAAATGCTTCGGTTTATAAAAGCAATTTTCGGAGATTTAGAAATTTTTAGCTGGTAATGCTAAATATGTCGTGGTCACAAATTTCACCACCTCTGGGGGTAATGAGTCAGAGGGGATCGATCGATCTCTGTTCCAGATCTAAATTACAGTTTGTGGATGATTGAATGAAATGCATGAATGAAGTCCACCCCGTAAAAAAGATTTGTGATGTATATTAACTAGAAGTCAAACTTCTGCCTTCGGATGCTCAGGGGTCCCTATCCTCAGAAGCTACTGCACCCCTCCTTCCGTTGTAAAGAGGAACACGACAACAACTACAGCAACTGTAATTATTTAATAAAAAGAACTAACATAAAAATTTTCTTTAGTAACCTAAGGAATCCATCTCAATTTTTTTTATATTACTTGTTTATTACCAACATGTTAACGAATGTACAACATTTTTAATTTATTTTTTTGCTACATAATTTGATTTAAAGAGTTTAGTCCAAAACTTTATATGTTTACCTTCGAATGGCACGTTCAGTTTGGAGTTGAAGTTTGGTCTGGGGAATGTTCAATTTATTTGCTGTTCTCGTCATCTGATCATTGGCTAAAATTTGTGAATTCCATCTCTGGGTGGTTTGTTTAACCAAAATAAATAACTTCTAAGACGCATAAAAATTTAATTTAGATTCCTTTATTTTTTCTCGAGAGAATAAAATCCAAGATAATTTCTTTATTGGATCGACATTCAGGCATTGATATGACCAGGAAAACAGCAAAGAATGAACTCGTTGAAATTGGGAAAAGACATAGTTTTATTAATTTATTATTTTTTATATTTGTAATAATATGATTTACTATTAAAACAAAAGAAAAAGAAATGTCAACAGCAAATTAAAAACAAGTATAGATTTTTAAAGTCATGGTAAAAATTGTTAAAAAGCATTTTACAGTTTATTTTTGCCCTCTTTGAAACCTTTTGTGTTTTATCTAAGGTATATGCTTATCTAAAAATCATTTAGTTTTATTTGGTTTAAATATATAAAAATATTTGGTTAGAAAAACTATTCATAAGCTATCATTATAAAATAATCAGTAAAAACGCAAATGCGACGTGCATAGCAAATAATTATATCGCCGGAGATTAATATGAAAATATATTTTTTATTTGAAAATGGAATTAGTCATGGAACCTGAGAATTATTTAGACCACAATGATTTCTTTGTTAGCAAAATCTCAACTTTAGGAACGAGATCTGATTTAATTCATGGACTATGGTATATGTGTGCATGATACACGTCAAATCCACAGTAGCCAGTTTTGAACCTGAATATGCTGCATTGAAAATTGTAGATAATATGAATGAAAAAACACACACACCCTCAGGTATTATTTTCCTTATCGAGTTTATTGTTAGAGTCACGAAGAAGTCGTCGTGCAGTCCCAACGCAAATCATCAGCAACTGAATAAGCCAAAAGTTAATCGCGATTTATGATTAGGACTTTAAATTAATGTAAATAAACCGCGTATATGTTATTCAGGTCATATATATGATAGATAATATTATGGCTACTGCGTACCATAATGAACTCGTGGACTCATTATCAGCATCTTATGTAAAAATCATGCAAGGAAGTATAGCCTATCTTGAGTGATAAACAGTAACTAATTACACCGTCATTGTTGTGATTATTTGTCAGTAAACACCACGATTATTCTTTATACATTAAAAAACCCACGTGTTTCATAATGTCTTAGAATTCTAGTATTCTGAATGATGAAATGATTTCAAACTGCGGGATCATTGAAAAACAGCTGCCTTTACAAATAATTCAAGATGAAATTTTTTTTAAAGAAAGAATTTCTCATCATTGATGATCATCGCATTAACACGGTAAATCATATCTAGACTCTCCGACCAACCACGAAGGCCCTCGGATTTAAACCATAAAACTGAATGACGGGACCACCGAAACAACAACACTAGCGGGAACTGTGGTTGATGCTAATGGCCATCACCGGCTATGGTACAGCCCTCCCGAAGGAAGTACATCCCGACATCAATGGGAGGAGTCTAACGCCCACCTAGTAATGTAACCTCCAAGGGTGGCGAAATACAACCACCATTCCAGAAGCATCTTATCATCTCTTCGAGGTGCCCCCCTGGGCGATCCGTTAACACGGTAAAGCAAACTTTATTTTGTACTCACGAGCATCGAGAATTTGCATACGGAGTGAGGCAGCTTTTCCTCTCCGTCTGGGTTTTCTATTCAAATATGAAACAAGCAAATGAAAAAAGCTGGTATGGTCTCCACAAAATTTCATCGCATATTCTCGAACAAAAGCTTTACCCCAGAGAATGGTACTGTCCTACTATAGCTACAAACAATTAACTTTTGTTGTAAATCTAACATTTTTACTAAATTTGATATGTGAACCATTTTAAATTTTTTGGCAATTTATCTCTGGCGTGTAGTTGATGGTATCCGAAAACGGAACTGGTGTTTTAAATGGGTTTTTCCCAATCAAATGACATAGACTTTACACCGTTTGTCATAAAATTGCATATGAAATTTGATCTATTTAATTCATTGCGCTTTTCAGCAATCGTACTTACATCTCACTGAAAGTACAAACAAACGGTCAACCACTCTTAAAATTTAGCTCAACATTTGATTACGCCACAGAAATAGCTAAATCTGTGTACCAAATTTCATCGACCTAGCTCTCTTCCTTTAATAGAGATCGTGCTCATTTATATCCGGATGGAGAGAGAAACAGAGTTACTCTGAATAGATTTTTCTCACAATTTGATAGAAATCATCAAATTTAGTGTAAAGACTGTACCCCGATATTGCCGTCTATTTCAAAGAGTTTTAAAAATATCTTTGTTGCATAGTACGGACAGATATACTAACATTTTCCGAAAGTGTGTTTTTTAAATTCAAGGAGGTCTGATATGTTTCGAATTGTCAAAACCTTGATTTCGAATTTTTTGGGGATGACAATACTTTTCCTATACTTCGTGTATGAGAAAATAAAAATTTACATGAAAGACACAATAGGATATTAACCATAACAGAAAGCGAAATTTAAATGTAAATAAATTTTCTTTTCAGCTACTCTTAAAACAGAGAGTTTAATCTCCTCAATTTGGAAATTTGTTTTAGTTATTCAGTTAATTTGTCGCATACAATGACAACTTCAATTTGAACATCGATTTACATAACTTTATATTAAAATCTATCATTATAGATAATAGTAATTATTATTGAAATACGAAATCACGTTGCAGAATCTTAAATTCCTTCGATCTTTTATGGGATGGAAGATGAACGCACTTTTCATACAAGATGTCACATCTAATTGGGAATCAAATAAATTTGAAGGTCAAGGAGTAAGAAATTTAATTTTTACCCTAACAAAGTATAAATGTTTATAGTTTTGAATGAGGCTTTACCATTCTCTGTAATGGAATATCACACTTTTATAGCCTTGCAGAATATTTTTTCTTTTAATTCGGTTTCACTTTTGACCAACTTGCTCAAGTCACACGACTCCCAAGGTCATCTACTTGAAGCAACGCGGGAATCTACTTATTATATTAATGAGCGATTTCAAATAAATTGGCCGTTTAATGTTTCAGCCCTTGAAAGCTTAATTTCTATTAATGCGCCTTTCAGAACTCCTTATTAAGTCCTACTGTGATGTGACAGCACTCAACAAGCAGAGGTCAGCTCTGCTGGGTCAATAAATGAATGAATCCCTTTTGCTGCAATTACATTTTTCGATTCGATAAGCAGAAAACTTAGTTTTTAGAAATGACAAATGATATTTATAATATTGGATCTGAGATGCACAAATTTAAAACTCAAATACAAGATACATCAATATATATCATTTGTTCGTGCTATAATTTCAGTTTTAACATAACTTTAAAGACCGTTTATAATGAAAAAATTGTTTGAAATTTAAAGGTGATTTTGCTTGTACTGCATCACATTCGAGTTCATTAACTCGTATCTGATGCAGTTGATTCAAGAATAAATATTCAGAAAAACACCTTTTTAATGGAGTAACGTTTAAATTTCCGTTCATTTCAAAACACTGCTCAATATCCATTTTTCTTATGCTCTCATTTATTCCGGAAGGACAAATCCAAACATTATTTTAAAAGACACTTTTACTTATGTATTGAAAACGAGATTTATTTTATTTTAATTACTTAATACTTTTTTGCTTTCTTAGCAAAAGATTTTTGTTATGATTTTTTCTCTAATACACTACCATATACAATAATGCGTACGGAATCGAAATTTATTAAATAAATTTATTAATTGACAATTAAGTAAAACATATAAAAATATTATTCTGTCAAGAATACATAAATGTCCAAAATTTCAAAATTATACTGAAATTTCAATTACAATTATTAAGGAATTGAGTGAAATTTAAATTACAAAATTCTTTCAATTTCAATTTTTATGAACATAAAGCAAACACCACTTGAAAGTTTTTCCGAGTTTTCTTTTCTAATTCCTCTTCTAGTTAGTAATATATTTAATATTTCTAGAAATTAATTATCAATTAGTTGATTAAGATAACTAAATTTCCACTTCATTTGACAGAATTTGAAAAAAAAATCATTTTAATATGCCGTCACATTTGTAATAATGATTCAAAAAATGTAGTCCAATAAGTGGAATTTAAGAAAAAACCCCTACTTTTTAGTACAAAAATAAAAGTTTGTTTTGTAAATTTGTGTATAGTAAATTTATTTATTCCATTTCCTTCTTTGTTATACTTTGTATTAGCACTGTAAGCTAGAATAATGCTTTACATAATTAGATGACTTATTTTGATGAACATGTCCTCGAAATTGTCAGGTATTTCCTCCATAATTCTTTCCCTCTCAGACATCATAAAAGCTATCATTCTCTTTCAGAAGTTTTTCTCATTATGTCTGATTATCTGGAAAATGAAATGTTTCACAAAAACACATTTCCTTTATATATTTTATTTCTGTGTATGGACAAATTACTAGTTTATATTGCACTAAGAAATGTTAAAATTCAGCTTTAAAGCGAATTACAATATACATTTATTTTAAGGATTACATTGTTTTCAATCCAAATTTTGTTAGTGAACTTGCACTTACCCATCCTAAACCAGCCAATATCAATAATCGTATTTGGAATTTTCCATATCCAGCTCTGTTTACAGCATCATCCACTGTGAATGTTAAAACTGAAATAAAAAAAATATATGTACAATGAAACTTAAAAATTAATTTGTTTTAATAAACCATATTTAAATCTTATTCAACTTAAAACTCAGAACACGTGTTTAAATTTTAAAAATCAAGCCTCCAGAAATTCTACAAACTATATCTATACTAATATTATAAATGTGAAAGTTTGGATGGATGGATAATGACAGTCAACCATGGCAGAACAACAGAACGAAATTTGATGAAATTGATCACGTAGATTTCAACTAGTATTTTATCGATTAATATTATAAATTGAGTTTCTGCTTTAGACGCGTTTTTATCAACAGAATGGAGCCAACATTTGACACAGAACTGAACTTGCAGTCCCAAATTAATTTTACATATTTAAATCACTGCATTCATTCATTTTTCATTTCACTATTTAAATTTTTTAGTTATCTTGTTTGCATGTTTTGAAATAACAGACAGACAAACGCTCAGTTCTTCGATGAATTAGGCTTACAATTTGAGAGCTATAGATGTACCGATAGATGACACATATGTTTACGGAATTTTATCCATTTTGAACGCTTCGTTTTGTATTTTTCTGCTAATTAATAGTCAAATAGGCAGACAGACATACTTCCTCTAAACGGATTTTGCCCAAAATTCAATAAAAATCTACAAATTTGGGCTAAATACCATTCACCAAATTTTATTTATCTGAATCAAAATATTTTTGGGTTATTTTTGGCACAAAGTTCTTCTAGAAAGTGTTTTTCCAAGGTCTAAAATTTACAATGCTTTCTTTATTCTTCGTATATGAGAAAGTAATAAAAATATTTGAATTGCTTTATTCTTCCTGAAATATGTTAATTTTTTGTTATGTTAGTTAATTTTTTAATATTGTAATTCCCTGAGATCTTTTCTCCTACCATATAAGTCCTTATATATATATATATATATATATATATATATATATATA
>JAOUZG010053093.1:6290822-6320616 GCA_026289955.1 Argiope argentata
TATATATATATAAGATAACGCCATTCGACAAGCTAGATGCATGCGCAAGTTCATTTCACCTATAACAACTGGTTGCCATACTAAATGCAGTCACTAAGATGATGCCTATTTAAAGAATGAAGATTTTCAGGACGTTTATTACTGTCAATTCTAGAAGCCTTCATATCGCGTAATACAAGATTGTTGTAGGTATCTTGTAAGAGAAAAGACTGAAAATGTTTTATAAAATTATGGAGAATTTCTAATTTAGTTAGAAAATATATTTTGTGCACATGGAATCTACGAACATAAGGCATGCATAGTGCGTTTAGTTTGCACGGCTTACATTGAAGAAAACATAACAAAATGTTCCCCTCAGTTCTTATTACTAAAATAGCAAGTAGTTGACACAATAGAGCAACAAATAATAAATTATGGTACTGACTTGGAATAGGGATTTTTCGAAGGGTTCTTATGAAAGACAGATGTATGAGAATTCTCTTTCAATGAGACGGAAATTGTGACTGACGGAAACATGTGTTGAACATCAACAATTCAAGTAAGTTGCTGAAACTAGCAGCAATTCATTTTTAGAAAGCTTCTTAACTTTATATCTTCGAAAATAGAGCATAATGAAACCTATATTTTATACACGTTCTATTTATATTTAGGTGTGCAGGACAGTTATCCTTACTAGATTGGTGAGTTCTGAAAAGTGTAAGTCTTCCATAATTAAAGATATAAAAATTTTAGGACCTAGGAGTCCTTCTTTTAATGCATATGAATCGTTTAAAACTATATTAGAAAAATCTGAACGCTTCATTGTTGCATCTACCCTAGATTATGAATTAATTTACAACAAGTTGAGCACAAAAGACATTCATTATTTGACGTTAATCTAAAATATTCCATTTATAAGTTTTCGTCTGACATTTTTAAAGACAACTTTTATACAATTATCACTTGCTACATATAATTTTGAAATAATATTTCGGCAAAAAATATTAAGGCATAAGATTCATCTACTGATTACATAGGTATGTTTCAAAATGAGGCAATTTGGATTTATTATTTTCGGATTAGTAACTTCCTATTTGTTATGCGTATACTCATAAGGAAAATTTGCCAATTATAATAATCTGAAAGCTAGGATAATGGCAGCAAAATGTAGAACTAGATATCTTCACTCTATATGTTGACTAATATGAATGAAAGCAACTACTGTTAGAGAAAATGTAAATATAAAATTCGGAAATCATAAAACCAAATGTATGAATTTTTATTGACAAATTGGTGTTTTTTTTTGTAATATATTTTAGTCAAATATTGTTACGTATCATCTCCATTTACCACATACCTTTTCTTTTTGTTAAAGTCTATTGTAAATAATTTTTCTTTTTGAATGCTTGTATGGAAAAAAAACCTCTGATAGAAAATGTGTTAATATTAAATGTTGTGTACGTAATTCCATCTTATATTTTCTAGTCATCAGATTTTCAACCCTGAAATTTTTAAAAAGGGACTATAATGTTATTTTTTAAAGCTTTAATGAACAGAAAAAAAGAATGTTTGAATTCAGGGAAAAAAATCTTGAAAAATATAATGCAAATTTTGATTCTTATAATTGATCATTTTTTTTCATTTATTGTTTCGAATTTTTCACCTTGAATGGCCCAATTTGTAAATCAAAAAGTGTACATTATCAAAGACACAGTTGACATTGATTGCATTTAGAATATTTTACTAAATTAGAAACTGTTTGGTTGTGCAAAATCCAGTAAAAAATCAATCCTGATTAATCATTCGAAATGGAATTCAAAAGTGCAAACTTGAACTTGTTGATAACTTCAACATTTTTACACAACTATAATTTCAAAACTGCTTTATTTTATATCCAGCGACCACGAGAATCACCAGACAGTTGATATTTTCCCGTTATCATATTTTTGAAATTTATGGATAATAATTAGAGATAAAAAATAGCAGAGAAGTATTTTCTCATTAAAATGAATTTATCATTGGTATTTCCTAAAACAACGGCATCAGTTTTTGCAAAGGTAAAAAGCATAGTGCCATTGTGAGCTTTATAATATGACATGCCACGTAATTAAACCCATATATAACTATCAGGGTAAACGGGTACAGCAGGATGAAGCTCCGAATTCAGAACTATCAAAAGATAGAAATTAGATTTGGAAAACTACATAAAATTCTTTCTTAATTCTTAAGCTTTGTAAAACAAAATCGCATCCAAAAACAAAAGTTCTAATATGGTTTTTAATAATGAGTAGGTAGTTTTTGTTTATTTAAGGAATTCTTTAAATATTAAATAGTTATTTAGGAGTTTTCTTTGTACAAACAAAACATAGTAATAAAAAGAAAGTCTTTTCTCATAAATTTATGAGTTACATTCAGTCAATAACATTTTGATAGCAACAGTTTTATTGTCGGGGTTGATTAGTTTGATCTATGTTCCCTTTTTCTAAAGCAACACGAGTTGTATTTTGCGACGGACCTCTTAATTTTAAACTGCAGACATATGAGCTGGCTCTACAAACTTCGATGTTGCAAAAGACGGAGGACGTCAGGTCCCGACGGATTTAATGCACACCAGATCCGCTGAGACGACGGCTCTTCGGTGCAAGACAAGACAAGATGGTTAATTAACGAGGCACCTAGCTCGGAATGAGCTTATCCTCGAACTTAGTTGCAGATGGAATAAGACTTTGCTTCAGATGGACTGGCTTGAACTGTTGCTTTCCATTGGCGGCGTCACTGGGGAAGGAGCGTGGGTATGCAGGATACTGAGTTTTTATTGGTTGTCGGCTGATACTATATAATGAAGTTGAGCTCTTCGCTGCAATCGGCTCTCGAACCTGAAATACTCCGATTTCGAAGCTAACGCCTTCACGCTTGACCGCCGCGGCCCGTTGAGATCGATGCAAACTTGATTTACAAGTACTGATTAAAGCTAAATCTAATAAAAAAATTATTAATCTGACGTTCCGACCATTTCAATTTTTTGAAATTTCTTTTGTAAAAAACAAAATAGTTATTATAATCTTGTACAGTCGGGCGAAAAATATTATAAAAGTCAAATTCAAATGCGTTAAAGTAGTGAAAAAAATAAAGATGTGTCTATTATAATCGATAGAGTATTAAAAAAATGATAAAAATGGGCAATAAAACATTTCTGAATGTTTAAAAACACTTAAAATAACATTATTTAATTAGATCTTTATTTAATCATTTCAATCTGATCTAAACCCGACGAAGTTACATTATATGGTGTCAGTTTGAACGGAAGAAATTACCTCATTTTCCTAATATAGGGTAAAAATATTGACTTTATTATGGGGCAAGCATTCAAAATGCACATAGAATGAAATGCCCTTTAACTCGTAGAAATTTGAATCTCCTGGATAATATTTATCATAGAAGAATATTCATTTTAATGCAATTTCAGAAATGAAATCAAATTTGATTGCCCATGGTTCGGGGTAATTTTGAAGGCTCATTTTATATTCTTTTTATTATTATTCGAAATATCATCACTTCTAAAGGTTTCTCAAGGTAAAGGTACTTGCTTGTGACAGAATGAATAATAGAGAATGTGCCATTTCTCTTCTTCAAAGCTTTGTTCTTGATAAAATACAGATCGTGCATTCATTAGAATTTTCTGTTTGAATAAAAAATTTTTTCCTAGAAAACGTGTTGGAACAATATGAAAAAAAAATTGTTGTCAAGGGAAAGGTATTGATATAACATGATGACAGTAAAGCTGTGTCTTGCATAATAAATAAAAATATGACATTCATTATTAATCCATAATTATACATAGTCTTCCTTATGGAACTGAAATGATTAAAATCTTGTAAAGTTTATTATATTCAAAGCTGCAAACTTGATCGGTTTTAATCGCAGAACAGAGGAATATTTTTTTGAAAATTATTAAATAGCTAAACATAGTTAATTTGTATTAGTTAACATCTAATAGAATATAAAATAACACTAGGATTAAAGTGCAATAAAATAGAATCCATCTGAAGCCAGATCCAACGATTCCGTCGAGTAAAACCCTGAAAACTTGTTCGCTTCGCATTGAACTGAATAACTTCGCATTGAAGTGATAATATTCTATATTTAAGATGAAAAGGGGAATCAATGAATGGGTCCAGTAGCCAGAATCACTTGTCTCATTACAGTGAAAGTGATTAACACAATAGGTATATTGACAATTGCCACTTAGTTTAAACACTCTCAATTTTCAAGAAAAATCGGAAGAACGATTCCGAGTTCCAATTATTGTGGTCCCCACTCACAACCATTGCAGTGATTTTGAAATTTTTTATTTCATATAAATGCCCGAAGCTTCTAAATATATAATCAATGATTCAATATACTATTTTCAAATATGCTATCTAATCAGTCCTTTTTTTGAGGAAAATTGTTTATTGAAGAGCATAACTAGTTATTAATAGTTCTCTATAGTTATTGAGCAAGTATAATTTACTATAAATTTTTGTTTACTTTTATTATGCTGTTGCAGTTATATTTTTGTGGTAATAAGATAGATTAGCAGGATCAAATTAATATTATTCGTACAGCCGTCTTTGGCAATCGTATTTATAGTATTAATATAGTCATACTGATAATCTTTTTATAGAATTAATCTTATAAAGATAAAAGAAAGAATTATTTTAATTTATGAATCCAAATTAATGATTTGACATTCCGATTCATGAGCTAAGTGGAAAATCAGTCCAAATGTTGTTGTTGAGCTTTGTCTTTATTGTGTAATATCCTTCTAAAATGGAAGTGAAGGTAAAGGCAACTTTTGATGACATATTTTAGAGTCATCAGCTTTCACATGAAATAAAAATTCTGACAAAGTTTTTCTTTTGAAGAGAATACTTTTGAAAATTTTCCAGGAACTAGACGGGATATAGAAGCAAAGTTTTGCTCTGATGATGTATCTCAGCATTCTAAGCTTTCATATGGAAAAAAATGCCTAAAGCTTGCAGATGTAATGATTGGAGTACTGGATTTTAGTATTAACAATTATTTTAAATTCATAGATGATGCGAGAAAAGCTAGCTACTTTTATTGTCTATCATAACGATGGAATACATTTATTTCTAAGATTTGTAGGGACGGAAGGAATTCATCATAAATCAAGTTTAATTCTTCAGCAATTCTTCTTATGTTCATTGCATTGGGCCACAAAATGTATGAAAGTAACAAAGCAGTTTAATACATACTCAAATTTTTTCCCATATGCAATAAAATTTGTCATATTTTTGGATTATACGCAGAAGCTTAAATTGGACTTTCAGAAATCTAAAGTATAAATATAAAGTAAATGAAATATTTTCTTCAAGGTGCTTAGTACATTTTTTGGAAATTCTTTTTCTAGGCGCTTACATTTCAAAATTTAAGCACCAATTCATTCATTGGAATAAGATTTTCTTGTGCGACCAATTATGCGAGTAATTGTCCTTCTTATAATTTGTCGAAGCATTCAAAAGTTATAACCAATTTAAATTCAAAGGCATTTGGTATTCCGTTGTAACATTCTTTACACCTTAAATTATCGTCGTTGGCATTTAAAGGCCGTTTATTCGGCTGTTACATCCAAGATTACACGTTTCGTAACGCCGGCGCATGATAATTGCTTCCAGAAACCATAAAAGAGAGATCTCGAAGTTTTATGTGAGGCGTCTTTCCAAACAATCGGCGTCTGCGCGTTATTATCTCATGGCCTATTTGTTTATATACGAGATTGTTTCGAGACGTGAGATAATACTGCCGGTAAAATAACTCATCAATCGACAAAATCTTTCACAAAATTACCTGTAGCGTGCCTGGTTACTTCTAAGTGTCACGATGTCAAATCTATACTTATTTTTTTAAAAAGTTTTTCTACTTTTACTCTTTTAAAGCTGATACTTTTTATTTTCCTTTGCGAAGTATAAAGAAGATATTATAATAATCGTTAAGGCATTTTGATGAATCTCCCTGTTTCAGACCTCATCGAGTTCTAGAAATAAATTTTTGGAAAATATCTTTCTGTTTATGAGAAAGATAACGGTGCTTACGTATTAGACCGTCGATCTTTATCTTCAAATTTGGCGGCGTTGCCAATGAGTTTCTAAACCACAAATAATGGCGAAAAATTCAGTTATTTTAAAAATTGTTCAAACCTTAAATGTCGCCCACCATTTTGTTGTTTTCGTTGGCGTCGACGGTTTATCGCCAAATTCGAGTCCGTCGCCAATGAGTTACTAAACCATTGGCGTTGACTGTCTAATACGTAAGTACAAAGATAACTCGAAAACACTTTAAGCTAGGCAGAAGGAATTAGATCTATGGTCTATGGGCAGAATTTGTAAATTTCTGTCAAATTTTGATCAATTGATAGGAAGCCTTTCTATCTAGTGTTTGAATAAGAATTAACACGATAAATAAGGAACGAAGAGAGATAAATAGAATTTTTTTACACATATTTATCACCTTACACATATTTATCACACACCTATTAAATTTTGACTCAAATCTAACAAAGGGTTGATCATCTGTCGGTCTGTACTTTCAGAAGCTGATAGCTCAAAAACGCAATGACTTATTTAAATTTGTATATTTGACTGTAATTGTAATTCGGTTGGCAAAAAGGCGTCCACAACACTAATTCACTTTTGTTAGTGAATATGCTAAAAAATCTTGGAAAGACACTCTGGATAATTTATAGGATTTTACATTGTATGTTTTTCATCTCCTATTGTTTATTATGAAAAACTGAGTTTGTATACATTTCTTGAAATTTGCACGAATCCCGAATCCTTTAACTTTTTTGTATGAAGTATAAAATATAAACAAAGTTAAGAAATTCGCCATCGAGATTTTAAAGAATCTTCTTTCTTGAATTTATGTGAACATATTTGATAATAAGCCTGTTTGTAAACATTATAACTGAAAAAAAATCAAGAAATTCTAATTTAATAAGGGGTCTTAATAACGCAATCATGTTTTATAGATTATTTTTAACGTATCTATTTAAGAAATCTTTTTTGCCATCTCCCTCCTTCGGTATTTTGAACTTGTCATCAGTTGATAATTTGAAGTTTCATACAATAAATTTTCATAAAGAGGAATTTCTCTATATTACTTTTACAACTGGAGTATTGATATTTCATAAGTGTCTCAACTTCATACGACTAAGCTAAGCACCGAAAGAGTCATAATATTGTGCATGGAGAACATATATTCCTCCGATGGCTCATTGCAGAGCTCTTTAACTATTTAAGATTTTTTACATTTTATTTGCTATATGTACGGCATACAAAGGATTGCCAGCTTCAAAATAAAAAGCTGTGCAACTTTTTCAGAATATCTCTCATTCTCCTTCTTCATTAAAATTGTAGCTCTTTGTTTAGATGTGAACTTTGAGAATGCTCAGATTTGCGCATTAAAACATGTCGTGCTTCGTAGTATAGTAAGAAAAAGACTCGTATATATTTTAGATATTTTTAGTCATGGTATTGAAAGTGACGCAGAAAAATAGTAATTGTTAAGTGGAATGGTTTGTGATCAATCACAAGAACAGTTTACTTATCAAAGCTGTTGAGTTGTTGAATCATAGTGTTCACGCACATCCGAAGGCATAAACAGTGAACCCAATTATTGTTTTTTAAAAACCGATTGCAATACATTATATTTATAGTTTTGTATAGGAGAACGAATTAAAAAAAAGGAAGGAAAACAACAACAACAAAAACGCTTGCTTGAATGGCAGGACCTGCAAATGCTCAGTTTCATAGATTTAACGGATTGGCGATTTTTTTTTGTGTGTGTGTTATGTTGCAAGAATTGCCATGTCGATTGATTATACGAAGGGACCCTTAAAATGTTATCTATCGTTTAACACATGTAGCAGAGTTAAACTTTCCGGTTTAAACCTTGTAAATTGAG
The DNA here is from genome assembly GCA_026289955.1 of Argiope argentata. Classification (NCBI taxonomy): domain Eukaryota; kingdom Metazoa; phylum Arthropoda; class Arachnida; order Araneae; family Araneidae; genus Argiope; species Argiope argentata. Next base: position 6,298,770 of record JAOUZG010053093.1, read on the forward strand.
TTATCGCCTGGGCCTCGTTGATTGGCAATGAATGTATCGAAATCAATGTATAACTAATAATAAAGGCATCCGTCTTTGAATGGTAGTCGATTTCAGAAAAATTCTCTATAACGTGAAAGGCCTTAAATAAAAAAAATTATGGTTACAGAAAAAATGGTTTTGTTGAAACACGTGATTATGTCAGAAACTGAGAACAAGACGGAGAGCTCTATACTCTAACAATTCCACAGTTTGGCATGATTTAGGCTTAATTTCTTCATGAAGTTAATTGAATCGAGAATGCATTTTGAGAGACCGTATACCTTCTTTCCAATCGATTTAGTCAAATATTGAATACAGATAAGTAATTTAAGAAGAAAGTCTCAGATTTCATTAGTCTAGACTGATGCGTTAATGAGTCGCCTTGTTAACAGATAGACCGAGAAAGGGGAAGAATTTAGAAAACATATTTATGAATCGGAACCTTTCATTAATAAGTTGTCGTGTTAATAAGTAATCAGAAAGACAGACGCAATGAGTTTAGTTACATAAATCCATTTTTTGGAATGAAATGTGTTTCAATTGTCAAAATACAGGCGATGGAATTTTTAGATAACTAAATGATGTTTCTGTTCAAGAAACTAAAATTAATATCTTTCATAAATATTCACGCTAACATCGTTTTTATGTGCTTAATCATTTTATTCACTTTGCTAAAATTGTCGAACTTTATTCATTCGAGACATCTGTCTGTTCTATCATCAAATAAAGATAGGAAAATTGATCGCATTCCAGAAGCAACCTTTGAATAACTGACAGATATATCGGCTACAAAGCTGTCAAGCCCTAATTAACATTAATACTTTGATAGAAATTTCCTTCTCAACGGTCATTTTATTGCTTTTTTCATTAACGTCCAAGAAATACAGATTAAAGGCCAGAAGTATGGCATAAAGAATTATGGCTAATCCACAAGTAATTTATTATCTGAGAATATATGAATAATTATTTTCTATATTTGAGGAAAAAAGTAGATACAATATTGAAATCGTCAAAAATTCGGCAATAAATATTTTGATGGGTTTTTTTTTGGACATTTTACCTCTCAGTTTGATAAAACCGTTTGTGGAAATGTATCTGTCGGTCTGTTTCTCTTTGTATGTGTTGCAAGGTTAATTAAAAAAATTTCATCTAACGAAATACTTAAAATTTATCAACGATTCCATAAAAATTGTGACTTTTTGGACCAAATATTTCTACTGACTAAAGACGTTTCAGACGCATGCAATAGAATACTCCATTACAGTATATTTTTTTCTTTTCTATTAAACTAAGCAAAAAATAAAGTTATAGAGAAGGTTCAATATGTCCATTGTCACTGCCAATGAACAAATATGATTACAAATTTTTGTTTATTGCATTTAATTATTTACGTAACACATATTTATTTGAGCTCAAATTGTCGTGATAAGAATCAAAAATAATTTTTATAGAAATGATGTAATTTGAGAAAGCCATACAAATTATAATACATAAATTTTACACTTCTTTAATAGAACAAAAGTTGTTTGCTACGTTCCGATAATCTTAGCAATAAGACATAAAATGTACGAAATTGAAAAACGTCCTTGCTAACGGCAAATTGTAATACATTTATAGTTATTTTATAGATACAAATCGACATGATTTACAATTCGATACGGACTATAATACATTTACAAAATCTTTTTCTGTTTTATGTGGATGTCCATGATAAGACCCAAAGAAGAATTTTAAATGTTGTTTATATTATCAAAATCTAAGCAAAAATTTAAAACAGCTGACAATTTTAACTTCATAAATGTTCCTGTTACGTTGAATGAAATTTTTGTCTTAAAATAACTGATAATCAGAAATAAATGAGAGAAAACCTAAAAATTTCAATAGAAAACAAATTTTTTAATGAAGTTTTATAATAATTGAGCTAAAAATAATTTTTTTAATAATAAAGTTTAAAACAATTGAACTATGAAGTTAAAATGCGATAACAAATTATTAAAATTGGAATTCTCAATTTCAAAAAATACAACAGAATTTAGCAGAATAAGACAGAAAGCGTAGAGATATTAAACGAATTAGATGTTCTAAAATTATTTATGGATGCAAGTAGATATTAATTAGAAATGTTTTTGTATTTATAATAATTTGGTTTCAAAAATGAATCAATGTAATTTGATAAAAATTAAGACAGAAAGAGAGCCCCGTGTTCACCTGTCTTTTTTTTGAACAAGAAGTGTTTGAGATATCAACAATTTGTTGGAGTGTACTACAACAACCCCCCCCCCCCAAGTTATTTTTGTCCTTAGATTCATTTGTTTCCAGGTTGGAGTTAGTGTGGGGGGTTATATTTAGAAAAGCAGATGTTTTGTTTTCAAACAAATGTACTTTGAAAGCACCACCTAACTTTCACCTTGTTTACGTGAAAAGAAATTCTTTCACAATTTCTTCTGCTTTTAAATCTTAATAATATCGTCTCAAAGATAACATTAAAAAAAGCAGTTCCCGTGTTTATTTCTTTATTGCTAATTACATAGTCTATCGCAATTACGATTCGATGCTCTGTATATTTTGTATATTATTTTGCTATTTAAAGAAACTCTTGCGGAGAATTCTATTATATTTGATTCATTGCATATAATTTTGTTCAAATCATTTCTTGAAAAATACTAATGAACTATTCTGTAAATATTTATTTGCAACTTTCTATCACCAGGGAAAAGACGCAAAGCAAAAGTAATAAAATAAAGTAACAGAGAGCGTTCGAATAGTAAATAAAAGTAGAAAAAATTGAGCAATCAAACTGGCACACTCTCGTGCTATTACGATTAATTTATATGAACTAGATCTGTATAAGATTCTAAAAAACAGATTTTTTTATAGCCTTACATAATTTTTAGAGTGACATGAATGATATTATTCTAACATTTATTCTTTTCAAATTGTTTTTATTTTTTATACCAGTTACATCATTACAGTATAACCGCATTTCATTTCAAGTCGCAACACGATTGCGTCACAGCGGCATTTAAATACTACATAATATTTGTTCGGATATGCACTTCTGAATTCAAAGTTCGGAATTCCAAGTAATTTATGAAGTAGAATTTATAAGATATTGGTTTTTTAAGCTATAATGATTATTTTAATTTATTAAAATTCCTTAAACAATTTAATATATAAATAAAATTCATTTATATAGTAATTAAATGAAAGAAATTCAAAACTATTGTTGCTTTATTATTGTTATTTCTTGTAATTCTTATTTTTCGTTATTGTTCTTTTAATATTTTTTACAGTACTAATAATTGATATAGTATATTATTATACAAATTAATTAGTTTAGTTTTGTAATTATTATTAAACGTATTTTCTATTAATTTTAATTCTTACTGTGGTCGTTCTACCAGCATTTGATATGGTAGAATAGATTTTTTTTACGTTTAAAATATATCTTCATTAATTTTTTTTATAAATAGAAATTCACACAAAAATATTTTTTGAATGAAAGTGTTACGAAGTCAATCACTAACCGTCATTTTCCTTTCCTCCAGCTTCTGCTCCATTTCTGAATTTTTTCTCGTCCTGACATCCATTCAAAGTTTTTAATCCCAAGTCTTCACCCATTTTGAACCATTCCTTCTTCACAAGATCCAAAGCAGTTCACAAATGATCCCAATAATGGAGAGCGATCGTCGCCTGTTAAAATGAAGCGCGGATTTCAAACGCGCATGCGTCGGAGGACTGAAAAAGAATGCTACGCTTTTTGCGACGGAAGGACAAGTGTTTCGGTTAGCTTCGCAAGTTCGCGGAAAATGAATGATTTGCGAGAATATGCTGACAAAGTTAAATAAATTGATTTAAGAACGTTATTAGAGAATATATTGGCATATCATAACCCTGTTTTGACAGTGCATGTAGTAGATGCACTTTCACAAAATTGAATTAGTTTTTTGCAGATTCGAAACATATAAAAAAGAATCTTTGAGATGAATACATTTCTCTACATTTTTATGAACAACCAAAACAAAAATAAATTACTGTAAGTAAATATTTTGTATAAAATCAAATTTTTCCACGACATACCTTTAAAAATAATTCTTATTTTTCTATCAAGCATTTTTTTTACGAATGTTAGCTTAATTGCTAATTTTTGCTAGTTTCTGCAGAATAAAACAATTTAATATGTTCTAAAATTTCAATCAGCATAGCAATTTATTAAATTTTTTAAAGATAATTTATTAAGCGTTTACTAGAATTTAAAAATATATAGTTTTCATACCAAATTCTTTCAATTTAATATTTAAAATCCTTCTTGTTTCTAAGCTTAATTAAGAATTTAAATAATTATACTTTTGAAAATTTTACGAGATCGGATGCCAAGTTGAATTCCTTATATACTGAAGACAAAACGTGAATTAATTATCATCAAATGAATATTATATCTAATTTGTTTTTAATTAGAGGAAAACAGGAACAGTTTTGATACTATAGAAAATTATTATTTTAAATTAAGGATGCAGAGATGGTTAAAAATGTTCATTGAATGATTTTTTTCTATGCTATCGAATAAGTGTTAAGGGAGTAGGTTTTATTGTAGTGCTTCAATATTTTGTTATTAGATCTGGACTACTATCGTGTCTACAATTACGAATTTCAAAAGTTGCTAGATAACTTAAATATTTATAACCTATAAGCAGGAAAGTGCAAGGACATTCCAACTGCTATCGAATTTACAACTTCCATTTACGCTTATCAAATGAAGAAAATAAAAATATCATTCCAGTCGACGACTTTCGCTAAATGTGCGACTTTCATTGCTTCCTATTATAAAAATAAATAGTTAGACAGATTTAAAAGAGAGATCTACTAGTTGGATTTTTCGAAGAAAAAAAAGTAAAAAATAATAAGAAAAATTCTTTAAAACACAAATAATATTAGTGAAGTCGTATTTGGCTATCAGTCACACACACACACACACACACACACACACACACACACACACACACACGCACGCACGCACGCACGCACACACACACACACACACACACACGCACGCACGCACACACACACACACACACACAATTTTAGTGAAATCGTTTAACTTCATATGATTGATTATGTAAATTGTGAAACATTGAGATATTTAATTCTTGCCCTTTTAATAGTCATACATCATATAGTTTGCTCGTTCTGTATATAAAATTTTCTAATGGATATCAATTATAGCGTCAACTAAAATTTAAATATCCGGTTCCTCTATCTTTTAGCTTTCACTGCATCTTAAATTCATTGTTTTATTTAATCATACAGATATTATATGGACTACTTCTTCCCTATCTTTAAAACGATATATTTATCGTCAGAAATTAAGCAAAGAAACATTTTTAAATTGCTAAAATTCAGAAAAAAATTATATGATCATTAATTTGATAAAATTAAAAAAAACAATTCTTTAAAAATATCAAAACGCTGAGGTATTTATTTATGTACTATAATATTTCTGAAAATTGCCGAAGAAAAACAGAAAAATTGTCTTAAATGATATTTCTTTCTTAATTAATTAAAATTGTAATAGAAAGTACAAATAAGAATTGCTCCGAGGTGACAATAATCTCCTCCAATTTATATGCATCAAATTAGGTGGTTGTAAGTTAAATAATCTGACCTTAATAACCAATATACCCATACACACACATCACATTCTTCTTTATTAATAGTAAAGGTGGCAAAATCCTTTTTATTTTAATCATTAGTATTTGAAGTTATAGTTGTCAAAGTCAATAGTATTTTTTATACCTAATATAAAATGAGGAAGCCTCAGGATTCATATATAAAATCATGATAAGATCAGAATTTTCTTAAACTAATTATCAGGTGTATATTGATTTGGAAGAAAAATTTAATCAAGTAAATCGATTAATTGGTTATTAAAAACTGAAAATGTTAAAATAATGCCATCCAAAATACGTAAATATTCAAGATTTCGAATTTATATCACATTAAAAAAAACTTGAAACTACAGAATTTCCTCTTGAGAATCAAATCAAGATGAATAAAACAGTCTAATATCTAATTTGCATTAGACAGTAGGCATATTGGAATTTAAAACAAATTTAACAATCCGATATTAGACTGTAATGCGAAATGATTTATTTCTATTTCGCATATAATGTAAGCGTATAAAAAGTATTATCTTTACTGTCTAATTATTAACATAAATAATCACACCTCTTGAAACTGAATTGATTTTAGAATTGTATGTGGGTGTGTATAACAGAGTGTGTGAACGTGAATATTCAAGAACGTAGCGAGCTGCATGGTCGAAATTCCCCATACAACTTTCATAATTTGAAATCACAAATCTGCATCAAAATTTTAATGAAACCTCTCTACGAAAAAATAATTTTCCCCTTCTTACAATAAAACTAAAAAATTAAGTAATAAGTGTAAAAAATAATTTTTAATTTGTTGATGAAATTATTATACATGACTTTCAATGACTGCTCTTATAAAGATGGGTTAAGAAAAAAAAATATTAAATTTTTTTTAAGTAACCACAAACGAATATAATATTAAAAGATATTGAATAAGTAAATAAAAAAATACTAATAGAAAGATCAAATTACTTTCAATGATAGGTTATGCTTTGAATTTTAAGGCAATGAAAATGCTTTGTAATAACAAGTTTCCGAGTGCTCTTTGTTTGCAAAACAATAAAATCAAGAAATACTTATGATCAATATTTAGAAGTAAAAGAAGTTTTAGAAGTTTTTTACAACTGTCAAGTGAGAATATTTTGTTGCATAACTGCCAAATTATTTTGATAACGCGTTTTTTAGCAATGCGTTTTCTTAGAACAAAGAGATATTACAGAAAGAACAGTCAAGAGCTTTGTAATAATTTTAGTACCTCCACAAGATAAAGTTAAAATGAATCTCGCAACAAACGGAATGTGATATGTTTTATAGACTATTACTACTAACACAACTCAATACTTAGCAAAAAAAGTATCCTAAAGCTTATAATATATTTATACGCTATTCTACAATATAATATATTGTTATTTGCCTTCAGTTTTGTACTTTACATTAAATGGATTTCGTTAAAAAATTTGTGTTACAGTACATTGTTTCAACAATTGAAAAAATTGGCATCTAATACATCATTGTTAAAAGTCAGTTGGTTGATTGTGCGGGGTTTATTGACGCAAGAGTCATATTTGGTTATACTGCGCCAATCAAATGTTAAAAGTCAGTATAACAATAGAAAGCATTTTAACATATATTTAATCATACTAAGTGTCAGATTGTCATAGAATGTACAATATTATTATATCCATTCGAATGGTTTCGGAAATATAATACACAGCGCACAAGTCCCTAAGTTCTCTGCCAATCAAAAGGTCAAAAACAAGGACGATATCTGTCTGGTGTGGCACTACTTCCCTCAGATGAAAAAGGCCGCACCTTCTCAATCGCATGCGTATATAATACACCCCTATTCTTTTCCTAATACAATTTCATAATTGAAGTTTTAAAACTTCAAAACAAATTTTACTGACGTTGAATTTTAAAAAAAATTAAAGTTACAATTGTTTTTATTTAAGAATCTGTGTATAACAAATTATTAAGACAGATGTTTAAAAAATATCCGAATTTATAAGTTTTCTTATGAATAAGACTATTAAAAATCAAGTATTTTTTCACAGAAATAATAGTAACATTTTCACAGGTAGCTCTAAATTCGAATAGAAATATTGTCGAGGCGAACACTTTTCTGCAGATTCAATCTTACATTCGTAAATCAAACCTTTTATATACGACACGTGCCAATGTATTTCTTATTCAATATGAAATTCGAGCCAGTAATGGCAATTTATAACAATCTCATTGCACAACAGATTCCACACGGTAAAGAAATCGTCTATTCCAGTTCTTTCTACTAAGCTCTACATTTCTGTCAGGCATTTTAAAATAACTTCGCAAAAAATGATAAAAACTCCTTTAAAAAGGTTGAACGAAAAATTTATAGACAAAAATGCACGAAGTACCAAGTGAATTCGAGATTTTTTTTATGTATAAGAAGCAAATTATTAGTGCTGTGTTTATAAATCATAAAAAAGGCATTTCTATTTTAGTAATAAGAAATTCTGTTGCAAAAAAAATTCGGAATTGCATTTCCAGTGGTATTTAAAGCCTTAAATATCAAGTCTATTTTAACTGCATTTCTGTTTAGCACGATGCATCCGATTTCAAACGAGAATGCCGGAGATTTTCGAGAGGTTCTATTAAGGCTAGATGTAATTGAATTCTTTTATGTTTTAGAAATTATTTAAATTTTATATCTTCAGGAATATAATTTTTATATTCGTATACAACCTTGTAATTACTAGAAAAAATCATGAAATTTATTTCAAACACCTATATTTAATTGGCTTGTTGTTAATTGGACACGTGATTTTAGGAAAACCGGATTTTAATATTTAGAGTGCTTTATTATCAATCAATCTATTATATAAATAAAATTTTTAGTCAATTAATCATATGAAAGTTACTCACAACTTGAATAGTGAGTTTAAGGGAAAAAAGACTAAAGATTTCATGATATAAATAATAACAGATTACAAAATAAACATAAAAAACAATTGAAAAGTTACATTTTTATTTCATTAGTAAAAAATATTTTTAAATTAGTTTTGATTAAATTGGCTTAAATTAAGGAGCGTGTACATTTGCATTTCTGTTTCAATTTCCGTAATGTGCTAATACTTTAATATTCTTCCTATTTTCATAATAAAAATATTTTCATGTTCTGTTCTAATGAAACGGTCCGTATAATCCTTCTTACTATACAAAAAACTATGGAAAGAAATATTTTATAGACACTTATAATTTGAGGATATTTAACAAACATAGTATTGAAACAACTGTACTTTTCTCGAATTCTCCATTTATGAAAGTCATTATGACAACTGTTAGAAAATAAACAAACCATATAACAGTAAAAAAGAGAGGGCAAATAATTTGGCCATAATAAAACACCTCTACATCTCTCTTTAAATGAGAAACAAATCAATACAAAAACATATTAAGAAATCGAATCTGAACCAGCTCTGACCCGTTATCGTCCGTTATAAAAGTGGCTTGCTGAAACCAGCTGAGGAGCTTCTGTCATGTGAATATCACGATGTTTTTGCCGGATTTAAAATGTTTTCTTTTTCTTCGCAATATATTGTTTCACTATTTCACGTTGCTGTCATGCAATCTGCAATTTATTAAATGAAATATTTGAAAAAGGCCAATAGACATTATTTTTCTTTTATGCTGCCCCCCAAAAGGGGATGATAGTTTTTTTCCATTTATTAAAATTTCAATTAATTCTTCAATAATTTTTTTCAAATATTTTTTTGAACCCATGTTTATCAGACAATATAGTAAATCGAATACTTCGTTTGGCAGCTCCATATTTTTCTTTTGCAGTTTAAACTCGCTTTGTAACTGTCACGACGCATTTTGTATCTTCTTAATTTTCTTAGTAAAATTTAGAAGGAATGCACTAATATTGCTTAAACAATTAAAAAATTATTTAATATTAATGTTAAATGCTAATTTTTGACATTAATTTCCATTAGCAAGTCGATTTTTAATATCAGTAAAATTATTTTTTTTTTATAATTTTACTCTAGGATAATTAATATTGTGTCTATCTTCGTTTATACTGACAAATATTGTTTTTCTTCCTTTTTTAAAATTCTTTACCTTGCTTAAAAAAACTTAGAAGTCCTTTATTTGAGCTCATAAAACTCATTTTTATACCACCAGCGGGTGACCGAGCTCCGCTCGGAGAAAACAGGTATCGAAGCTAACTTGAATATTTAAATTTTCTATTGTGATTTATCAAAACAATACATGCCATAAGCAAATTTGTGAAACCATTGGTGAAAAGATAACCGGTCAAAGTGCACCATTGTAAACTATTCTAGACAAAGTTAGAATTTGGAAAGGGAACTATTCTATACAAAGGTAAAGTTTGAAAAGTCATAGGATTCTAAAGCAGTGGAATTAGAATCGTATTTTTTAAAAATAAAATTTAGTAAAAATATCAAAGTTATTCTTATTTTTTTCTGATGAATGTTGAAATGTAGGACTTTGTTGACAGTGATTTGAAATCGAAATCAGTTCCTTAAATGCTTTTTTGGAAATCTGAATATTTGGAAATTGGAATTTTGAACGAATCAAAACGAACGAATCTTTTTAGTTAACGAACGAGCGCTAAATTCAAAATTTCCTTAACAAATTTCCCTTAATAAAAAGCAGTGGAATTAGAATCGTACTTTTTTGAAAGAAAATTTAGTAAAAATATCAAAGTTATCCTTATTTTTTTCTGATGAATGTTGAAATGTCGGAAATGTGGGGCGATTTTCGACTTGGCAACCATTCCTCGTATTATAGTATAAGATAAAATTAAAACTTAAGCTTCAAGCATGCGTTACGAGTAAAAGGGAAAAAATTATCTTATTAATATGTTGCCATCAGATTGATAAAAACTCAAATTTAAAAAAATAAATTATTATTGCGCATTAAACATATAAAAATGTAATTTTCATCACGTGTCTGCATGAAATGAAAAATATATATGAATATTGATATAGATGGCATATTGGCTATAGATGGCAGCACGTTACCACTTGAAAATTTAAGTAGCCATTATGGCGAACTAATAAAGTTTGAAAATATCCTATCTGTAACTCCGAACTGCTCAACCGTAGCGCTTCAAAACCGGCGCCAATCGATTCCTCGCGGCCAAAAACCCCAGACCCCCAAGTTTACAGGAGTTTATTAATTCTGGGGCGATTTTCGACTTGACAACCATTCCTCGTATTATAGTATAAGATAATTGATATACCCGATACTGGTAAGGATAAAACGTTTCGTGTACAATATATTTAACTTTTCAAATTACTCTGGTATAAATATGTAAAATCCTTTTCAAAGCAGATATATACTAAAATAAAAAAAGAATTAAAAAATTATTATTAGAATAATCCAAATATTCACTTGAGGATATTTTATAAATTTACTTACTTAAAATTCATCAGCCTTAAATTTCTTAACAATTACAATAAAAAGATAAATTGCTCAAAAATGAAGTTAATATAATTAAAAAGGTAAAATTAATATATTTTTTTAGTTGTTTCTTCGAAATTATCACGGAAAAAAGGCCCATCACTGATCCATTTCTCAGGTTTTTTGCATCCTTCTAACATCTGTTTCATTTCTTTCAAGCGCTCTTCTCACTTTTTTTGAATGGCAATGGCAGTTATTCAGTTACTACTTTGAAACCAATGAAAAAGCTGGTAAAAAGATATTTACAGTACGTGTTACTCAATGTAATTTCGAGAATTTTGATATTAATGACTGATTGACAACGATAACTGGATTGTTTAAAATAACTATGTTAGAATCACATATTTGAGAAGGGGAAACATATTTATTACAGAGTTATCTATAATTTATTTGGAAATTCCTTAATAATTTCATTGAACGATGTTGTCCGTCGGACGGTAGTTAGAAAATTCTTGATTCATTTTAAACACATTGATCCACTGCGGAATCAAAAACGTTTATTAGTTGGACTCATTCCGACTCATTTTTAATTTTTTGTATACGAAGTATAGAGAAAGTATTATAATTTCCAAAAAAATTGAATTCGATATTTTGGCGAATCTCCCAGGTTTAAGACTTCTCTTAGTTCAAAAAACATATTTTTGGAAAATACCTGTTTGTGACGAAGATAAATCAAAAACACTTTGAGTTTCATAGGTGGAATTTGGTTTTTACACTCTATTTATACATATGTATCAAATTTTGAACAAAATCCTTCATCTTAAGCCTGTCATTCTAGCCATTTGAACATAAACTAATTATAACCAAAGAAAAATAATTGGATAAAAATTTGCTCAGATATTTAATATCTGTAATGCAGCTCAGATATTTAATATCTATTAAATTTTGAACCAAATCCAACGAAGGCCGAGCGTCTGTTGATCTGTATTTTCAGAAGCATGTAAAAAAATAATTCCAAAAGGCATTGACTTAAGTATATCGAATTTAATATCTGATTTTGTGACTGCAGTTTTATTCTCGCGTCAAATTTGATTTTCAGCAGGGTGAAAAAATAAAAAAGCGTAAAACTAAAAACACATAAAAAGCGTAAAAATAAAAACACAAATTCACTTTCATATGAGAGTAGACGAGGAAGTATTGGAGAGACCACTTATTCTGGTTACCCTTAACAATCATATTGATTCTGGTACTTACATATTAGGACGTCGATTTTTACCGCCAAATTTGAAGGCGTCGCCAATGAGTTACTAAACCACCAATGATGGCAAAAAAGCCATTATTTAAAAAAAATGTTGAAACCTTGCCCTCTGCCATTTTGGTGGTTTCGTTGGCTTTGACAGTTTATCGCCAAATTTGAATCCGTCGCCAATGAGTTGCTAAACCGTTGGCAACCGTTGACATCGATAGTTTAATAAGTACCTCTATTCTTTCTTAATCTGTTTCACATTCGTAATTCAATCGGTGGCCAGCGGTGGATCGTTTATTAGATCTCGGCATTGAAATCGGAGGGTTTCAAACTCGAGAGATGATTCCACCCAAGAACTGTCATATAAGAGGCCTGGTACAAGCTAAATTCTTCAATATCAAATGTCCTCCCATTGGTGAGGCGTGGAAGATTGGATAGAGTGCAACCAACTAATGTGTCATTCTGGTCATCTGACCTCGGTTCAAAATTCCAAGATCCATTCCAAAATAATCGTACTGTTGCTTTAAAACGGATTCTAATACAACTAACTAATTTTTTGAAATTCATTTTCAAGTGAAATTAGTTTAGAATTGTTCAATATATTTCAAATTAGCCCAATTTTTCATAATCATCATGAAACTTAGCAATTTATTCAGAAATTTCTAGTCCATAGAAAACTAAGAATATTAACCTCATCCCATGAGAAAAAAGGACTCTCAGATATTTCTTTACAAATGGAGAAAGACATTCCATGAACGTTCAACGTTAACGTTAGCTGAAATTGAAGGATTGGTAAATTCTCTTCTTGAAATATAAAAGCATTAAAACGATACAGTAGTTATAATGTGTTCAGAACTAGAAGTTTCTATAACATAAAGCAAATGATAATGGCGACCGCTATCAGTTGGATAAACGGCGTAAATTGGATTTTAAAAAATTCAGAATCTTTAAAAGAAATAGCGATTGGTCAGCTAAAAGTTAACGTTAATTTTAACACTTTTAAATAAAAAAAATACTGATTGAAAAAAAACTGCGCAAAAAGGAAAATGATATAATTAAAATAGTAGTTTTTAAATTGTAAGATGGTTTAAAAACATTTCTCATGCGATAATTTCCTCTGAATTCTTTGTGGGAAAAAGAGTCAAAATTTTGATAGTTTCTAATTAATTGAATAATTAATACTTTACACTTTCCGTACTTTAAAAATTTGTTAGTATTTTTTGGGTAAAATTTAGTTAAATTCAATTATATCCACGTGAAACATATTCATACATATAGTGACATTTATCCCATGTATCCAATTAACGACAATCCGTCTATCGTATTATCCGGCTAGTTTTCTTTCGTCGTAATTAAATGAAAGGTGTTACATTGGCAGCACTGTTTATGTTTCCTGCATTTGCTGGCCATTTCAGAATTTATGCTAAAATGTTTACAGTTAATATCTTTTAACTTACTGTTTTTCTAATAAAATCTCGAAACATGCAGTTTAGTATTAAAAATACCAGCACAATGACGCATTTTAATTCGACACATTACCAGCAGCTGCTCAATGATTGACCGGGCCGAGTTCACATTCTGCGAGACTGGAGAAAAATGAAAGGTTTAGTACTTAATAAAAAGTGTGAAAATACGTATGATAACAATAAGTTTTGGTAAAATAACTTTGTATCCTAGTACTGGTGTGTAAATAAATGAAGTCATAGAATTCCGGCCTATTCGGTCTACCCTTACACAGTATTAGGCCGGATGCTCAGGAGTCTATTGAATTAAAATTGTCGAGATTGACGATGCATGTTGATTAGACTTCAAGTCGAAATTCTCGTTTCATTCAATTAGGAAAATGGACAAATCAAAGCTCTTACCTGTCAGATAGGAACAGGAGGCAACTAGTGGATTTTCACATTTTATTTATACACAGCTAGCACGTTTACACAGGAAGCGAACAAGGGACGAAAAACACACAACTGGTCATCACAACGTACGGAAAACAGAGTATAAATATCAACAAACCCAGAGGGGAACACAGAGCCCTCGGGCGGAAAACCTTGGACCTCGAGGGGTGGAAATAAAGTTTCAACACATGTTATGGAGGCAACTAGAAATTATAAATTATAATTACTTATACTGTTTGATTTGTCAACCATTTAAAAATAATTTATTTCTTATGCTTTCAATTGTTCGAGTTGTACTCAGTGTGATGAAGAATGTTTAAGACTTGAGCCCCATCTCTGCCTGCTAGGGATCCTTGCCATCCATGTAATTGCGTATGTGTGATAAACGCCTACTTTCTGCAGTGTTGATGTGCTATGAAAACTTCGTTCCGTACTTATGTTAAACGAATTCAAAAGATGCCACCATATGTGATACAAATGTCTACCTGAAATTATGGACAAAGTTTAAAACTAGTATTTCTAACAAAACTTTTAAACTAATATTTCTACTTTTGTTTCGGCTTCTAACAATTCAGATATGATTATTTACTTAAAATTAATTGATTTATATGTGTCAAATAATTCTAAGCCCTAATATTAAGCAATGACTAAAGAGCTGAAGTTTTACTTTTTTCATATTTCTACTTATACATTTGAAATTATTGCTAATATTTTCTTTCAGCATTATTTTTATTTTGTATTTTTAGCATTGCAGCTTTTTTTCTCTGAGAGAATTGCAATTTATTTTCATGCAGTTTTGCTGCATTGTTTTGATTTGAATGTTAATGAACATTATGGAATTGATAATATTTTATTTAAAATGAAAAAACAAACTACTGTTATAATATATTTACATCTAAAATGTGCTACAGATGATATATTTATTTTTTAATTTCATTTCTTAAACATTCTGCTAATATGCAAGATATTTTCTATAACAAGTTCATCAGTCAACCTTTAACAATCACATCTAAAATATATTTAACTTGAAGATTTTTTTAGACAGGCAAATTTTACTTAATTAGAAAATGATAATTCCTTCATTTTAAATCATTAAACTGGAGTGAAGAGATGATGTAAAGTTTAATGCGAAACTGGATATTAACGCTTCTAAATCATATTAATTGATAAAGCAAATTACGAAAGATTTGTCGAAGAAGCTCACAACTTTTCTTGAGGCATATGTTTTTTTCCAGATGACATGGTTCATCAAGGGTATTGCAATTATCGAATAAGTACGTTATTTAGCTACAAAAAAAGTTATTGTTTATCACTGAGGACGATGAAAAAATCTTAAACAACAATTTAAAATATCTCATGAAATAAAAATTTGGGCCGAAGAAAAAGCCAGTAATAAATTAATCAAGTACACTTTAACAAACGAGTTTAACTATTACAATGACATAATTTCAGCCACAAATAGCTTTATAATCTTCAAATCGATGTTAGTTAATAAAATGAGGAGTAGATGTAATCAGTATTCTACGAAGTTGTTACTTTGAATAGTTTTATTTAGCAAAATGAAAAAAAGAGGAAAAATTCTTTGTTCTTTTTTACTTTCTAGGATACAAATTACAAAAGGAAAATACTGTGACCGTCAAAAGATTCGAAACAAGAATTTACTGAATTCACATTTTAAATTTTTTTCCAGAGAATGAAAACATATTTTTCTAATTACATCTCTATATTATAGCCTGCGTATCTATGCACGTGATTACTGTAACTCAATTGGAGCTACACGGATGATATTTGGTTTACGGCTTTTGATTCAAAGGTATAGATTTATGAAATTTGAATGAATGTATTCCGATGAAGGCAGTCTGCTCAACTGCCCAAATTCAAGTAACTACTCTAACTACAAAACATGAAGAGCTGCATAAATAAAACTTAGCATGCAAGTGAAATTTAGATCTACATAAATGAAAAGTATGCAAGTTAAATATAGAGCAACATAAATAAAACTAAATATACAAATTATCGACGATTTCACTAGTACTTTTTGGTGAATCCTTTACTAGTGAATCCTTTTAAAATTCCTTTACATTCTTTTTATTCCTGAAAATATTTTGGTTTCGTATTTAAATTGTTCAATTCCTAATTTGATAAGGTTAACATCTCACCAAATTAGACCTTACCAGACCATCTGTCTATCTGTATTTTTCATACATATAAACTCAAAGAAATAAAATAATGAAATTTGAACTACTCTACATCAAATTTTGGTGATAACTGGTTGTAAAAAATGCATAAACAGATATTAGAATTTTCGGTACTTGTGTATTTATTGCATTCCAATGACCGCCTGCTAAATTTATGCCAAGGATCGACGTTTCGTACTATGCTTTGATAATTACACAGTTAATACTTAAATCCCGGTTTTCTTTACGGAATACTCAATTTTCATGTGGAAGTAAAAATCTCAGCACTCGGGTCTTTCACAGCCTCACCTAAAAGAGGGAGAAAAAGGGATTACATCTTTATTGAAAAGCCGGAGGGAAAATTTAAGGAGTACAACTTCAGTTAGTTTATTTCCTAATTGCCCCAAAAAGTACTAGTGAAATCGTCGATACGTTTTCAGAAATTCCTTGATCTTCGTTAAGAATATAATAAGGAAAAATAAACTTAACGAAGTTTTGAAATGAGAGAAAACCAGGAAGTGTTTTGAAATAAAATTTAAATGGGTTCAGTTGACTTTAAAGGAAACTAAATATTTATTTCATCCCGTTTAGTTGCTTTCAGGTTTCTGTCTACCCCACGACGACGAACCAATTCGAAAGAGAATGAAACCTTGAAGGTTGCTCAGTAAAGTACAATTATTTATTTAATGAAAGGCTTACAATCATCGCCAGAATACGGGAGATAAATAAGGCTACACTTTATAGAGAATTTGACTAAAATAAAATATTTAAAATAAATAGCAAACCAATTTTGGGTTCAATAGACCAAGTTAAAAAATACAGTTGAAAATCAAACAATGTACCAATATCTAAAATCATATATCTATCCCACTATATAAAGTAATACATAAGTTAATGACATAAATACAAGTTGAAAATATAAGGCAAATTCAGAACGAAAAACACATTAAAAAAGCATCACTAGAAGGTAAATCAAGAGTATGAGAATAAAAAAATATACAGGCTCGGTTGATTTTAAAAAGAAACTAAATACTCATATTTAATTGTTACTCCTTACATTGTTCCAAGCAATTCTCATTTATAATAGGACAACTAAAAAGCCGCTTGAGTTTGCATGCGACCACCCTTATATTTTCATACTGATCCTGAGGAATGTTGCTTGAATTCCGACTTACAAAGAAATGATTATTCTTTGTAAACAAAGAGTATCTTTTTGCCTGAATTGTCACCACAGCAAACAGTGGTTATTAATAATGCGATCCATCAATAAACAAGTCAAAATTTGGCCTCAAATCAACGTAGTAAAGGAAAATAAAAGGTAAATATTTATAAAAATTTTTAAAAAAATACTCAGCAAAAATTAAACTTTAATTTATGAAGTTATTTCATTCAATTTTTATTCATTAATTGAATAACTTCTTTGCTCAAATATCTTAAGGAATATTTTGTAATTTGTGAACATTTGAAGTGTCGAATCAGGAGGGTTTAGACAGTATTTTAATAAAAGGATGCAATAATCATATCCATGAATACCTGTTAATTATTGTAGTTATCTTTAGTTATTTCCTTCTGTGGAAGAAAGTATTTTACTGGCGATATTTTCAAACAATCTTTTTTTTATATACACGTTTGTGATTCACACCTACACTTTACATTTCAAAACATTTAAGAAATAAATAAGTTTCGTGCTGCGTTTAAGAATATTTTTTTTAAACTGTATTTAATTCAGTTGCATGGAACTTAACAAACCATGATTGATCATTTGATGGTTTAGTCATCAAATTAGTTATTAGTATGAACTAAAAAAAGCTGAAAATGATGATGATAAATGTATAAACAAGTGTTGCATATAAAAAAAACTTGAAATTTCTTAAACAATTTTTCTAAAATGCACGCTTAATATGAAAATTATAAAATTGAAATCATTTGTTTTTTTTACAATAAATATATAGATTTAATTATTTTCTACCATAAAAATACAAACATCTTTCGCAATTCTTTTTTGAGTCTTCTTAGAAATATTCCCCAAATCTTGTGAGAAAGAAAATATCTGTTTATACTCTAAGAATTGATAATCATTTATAGAATATGCAACATCAATAATCTAATAGAAGAATGACATTCTCAGTCGTCATGACAAGCAATGCTATAAATATTGTCAAACAAATGTTATATGAAAGAGCAACAAATGGTATCAGAGGATTTGCAGTCTGAGCTTCTTTAGGTCCTTGAGTCTGAAATTTGTACCTGCACTCTTGCTTCTTTATCCTGAGAGGGATTCCTAGAAAATATTTTTTTTTGAATATTATGTCATGTTTTCAGACTTTCAAACAAGTGTTTTTAAAGAAAAATTGAATATTACTGATGAAAATGAAAAAGATGTAAAGAACGTTTTCTATACAATCATGTAAATATTGACGAGAAACAGCTCATTCTAAATAATAATAATAATAATAAAGAAATTGTGTAAGTAAGAAATTTTTGGATTTACTAACAAGTTATATCAATTGAAAATGATATGCTATTGAGTGATTATTTAAGTATTTTTTGTAAAACTTTTTATAGATTTAATTAATATAATTAGAAAAAAAAACGAGAAGCAAGTAATACAGGAAAGCAATTCTATAGATCATTTAGAAATTAGGTTACCGAATTAGATTAGGTTAGAAGTTAGGTTAGGTTAATTAAGAAAAGAAAAGATCAGAAAACTTTTTTTTCGATTATATTAAATAATTTTTCGAATTATTTAATAGAAGCAGTGTTTACCAATGTCATCTGCGAATCACAAAATGTATTTTTAAAACTATTAGTTAAATTTAAAAAAACTAATTAGTGAAAAATTAATTTAATGAAGAAATTGTATTTCAATTTCGCCGATTTGCAGAATCAAATTTAGTCAATAACCAGCACATTATGTAAAGCTTACAAATAGATTTTAGAAATAATTTTAAAATATCAACTGCACTTCTAAAATATTTCTCTCTATTGCATTAAATACATTATCATACATTTGTTTACCAGTCTCCTTTGCGAGTCGGAAAACTGTTCCATTTATACAATTTAATTAAAAAATTGTTTTGTATTTAACTCCTGTCGAAATGCAAGAACAAAGTTGAAGTCTTGAAATAACGCGTTATGAAAGACTTACAAATGAAATTCATAAATAATTCTAAGAAAGTCAGTAGTTTATTTGTAATCCACCCACTTCGTTGATCTGCGGGACATCATAGACACGTGAAAAGTCAAGAGCACATTGTTTAGTAGAGTTGTTTTATGGTATATTGTAACTTTTTTTTCTCTAACTATAATAAATAGTTTGGACATTATTGTAGGTCACTGCACTTGTGTAACGTGTAAAAACGTATTCACTTTGTTCAGGATTTTTCTGTTTCGAAATCTTTTCAATGAATGTTTTCTAAAATTATAAATTCTGATTGTAGTTACAAAAAAGTATATTTTGTAATATTGAGGTAACTTTACTTCTTAATTTTTAGGTTGATAAATAAATAGAATTAATTATAACAGATAATTTTCATTAATAGCTTATTCAAAGATAAATAAAAAATATGCTGATCATTTATCCAGAATGCAGAGCCTTTCTGAAAATCGAAATACGATTAAGCAAATATGAGAAAGATGTTTTCTACTTCATTCTAAAATTAATTGTGAATTGCAGTTAAAAGGATAGCTGAAATTGTTTTTTCAAAAACTATCATCGTAAGAATAGTTGAATAAAGTTAAAGAAGTAAAAGCTTTTTGCCAATAAGATTTTCATTGTTATCTTAATTACGTTGCTACTGAAGGCAACAAATAATATGTTATATCTTGCTGAAAGAGTTTTGGCCAGGGGATATATTTCATTTTAAAGCAATTAAATTAGGGCCCTAAATTGAAGAATTAACAAGAATTAATTAATTTACATCCTAATCTTGGGACTCATTTTTTAATAGAGCTATCTATCAATATTTTGTCACTAAAGGAAAATCAAGATTTAATTAATTATTAACAGTTAATTTAGCTTTGAAAATTATAAAAGAGCATATTGTAAATCAGGTTCAAACGACAATACAATATTTTAAACTTTTAACCTACCAAAAATGAGTGAAAAGTCTATATGTTTTCAAGTTTGGTTTTTAGATATATGTGTTTAAATTATAAATCCACACATTTAAGTTTTATGATTTGGTATAAAATTCAAGTTGCATCTTCTTATTTTATTTTTTCTCCCTCAAAATAAAATGTAAAATAAATATTTTGAAAAACATTATGACAACTAAATTATGATCAATTTTTCTATAAAAACATTGTTCCTTTTATAAAAGAAAATATAAATCTATGTAAAACAATCCATTCTATTTAATAATAGTCGCATGCAAATATGATATAATTCCTGATACTATCTACAACTGATGATATTCTGGAATACGCCAAATTCACTGCTTTGAATTTAATGAGTCAAACAATTCCATGGATTGTCAAAATATAGCAACTCACCTTCATGCCAATTCCTTTTGTTTCAAAGGGAAGAAAGGCTGCCGCTACACCAGCTAACAAGACCAAGCATCCCAGCAAGCAGATTGCAATCACTGGCTGTTCGATTACCAAAACCTAGAAAAGTTCTCAAGGGAATATACTACATGTAAATTACTTAGGAAAACAAAATGCGAAATTAATGTAGGATACAAAAAGGATATTTATTTAAATGCTTGTCTACATCATTTAGATACCGTATAAATAATACAAAATGTACCTTAAGTACCGTTTTCAGAACAGATAATACTATTAGGAAATCTTTAGGAGGAAAGGGACTTGAGGCAGGTGCCCACAGATTACATTCCTACTCAGTATTAGCAATGTTGATATTTCAAAAATATCATCATCTATTTCTCAAAATAAATACTTAAGTTGATTGATTTGTTCAACTAAAAATTTACACATGTATTCCAAATTGATATTTTTTCAGTTTATATGATATTTATTGTTGTTGTGAGTAAGTTTATTTATAAAGTGACCTTTTAAATTTATCATTCTGATTTTAATAGGCTATGTCGTGACAGATTTAAAGATAATTAAATACAAGATAAAACTTTAAAGATATATAGAACAATCAACAGTTAGCAAATAAAATCATTATTAAAGTATAGAGTTTATATTAGGTGGAAAAGTTATTAGTCTTGCTGTAAGTATTCACAAAATTTGGAACATTTTTTTCTGTAAAGATATGGTTGCGACAATACAAAACAGTTCATCAGAATAAAAATTTGAAACAATGACTTGAAGGTAACAGAGCTTGTTTGGTAGATGCGCTCTTCAAGTCAATGCTTAAAGTTACATATATAGTTTAAATGTAATTCAAGTCAGAGCTTACAAAGGATTTTAATAGGTTGTAATCATATAAACACACACACACACACACACACACACACACACACACACACACACACA
>JAOUZG010053093.1:6320626-6333055 GCA_026289955.1 Argiope argentata
ACACACACACACACACACACACACACACACACACACACACACACACAATTGTAAAGATATTTAACAAAATTTTTAGACTCACTTGTGCTACGTAAGGGACAATGAGTCCACCTAAGCGGCAAAATGCAGTTCCTGTTCCCATTCCAACTGCACGAATGGTTGTGGGATATGCCTGTGATAAACAAAAAAGCAACCTGTCTTGAGCATTAATTTCAAAAAACGATGGTATAAATGATGGTATAAATCGAGTACCAGAACTCGAAAGTTGAAGCTTGTGTATTCAAGTAGGAGAGGAGCCTTCGTTTAAGGGATATATATATTTAAATCGTATCGTTTCCGTAGCATTTCACTTGAATATATTTCTATGCATTGAATTTATTTTGGAGGAAATATCCTTTTATTTTTAATATTTTTTAGAACCACAGATCAAATGGATCGAAATCAATTGATGTTCCTGACACTTGACATTTGTAACTATAAGTCATTTAAAATCTAAATGCAATTTATCTTTGTTTGTGTTATGACCCTTATGACTTTTTCTCCCGGACTGAAACATTTTCGGAATTCATTTCTAAAAAACGCACATGGATTCCAGAAATTACTAAATGCTGAGTACCTCTATGCGAATCATTCAAAGTGAATTTAATTATATTATAGTTTAAATGTTAATCTAATCAAGCATTTAAAGCAAACAAAAAGAATTATTTTTAGACAAATTTTATTATTTAAAAATAATAAAATAATAAATTAATAAATTATTAAAATAATTGAATGACAAATTAAACACATCAGATGGCAATGTTCTTCATATATTCTACTGTGGCATAACATTATCAAAATTTATTAAGAAATTTTTAAAAAGAATTTAACATTTATTTCTTGAAAATTATGTTTATATTAGATTAAATATGCGTAGAATAGTTTTAAAAATTTGAATCCAGCTATTTTTGACTCGTGTAACTACAACAACTCTTTAAAAATGTAATGTAATATATTGTGAAAGCAATGTTGTATTAAATTCTTCAAAGGTTTTTTTTTGGTGTATGATACCATACGAGAGGTTTTATATAATTAAAATCAACAGCCGCTAGAACAACCAGAGAATATGACATACAAGGTACGTAATAAAAATATTCAATTGATTCGCATACAATTTGCACTTGTGCACCAAAACACAAAAATCGTTTAATTAAGAAACTATTGAAGTTATAAAACGAACATAATTCTCCATTTATGAACACCAAGAGGTTCATTTCTCTGGTGTCGGCATTTCCTCCAGAGAAATTAATTTCTGTTTATTTTTAGAGGAAGCAGGCGGAGGCTCAAGATCCCCATTTAAACACGGCCATTACAACTGCTGCATTTGATCCATCCGGAAGAGTTCATCTGAAACGGAAGTCTCGACTTCTCAGATAACGCTTGCCGAGTGCTGTAGGAAGTACTCAAAATAAACTGATAAAAGACGCATCTCGTGTAATAGGGTGACAATATTTGTAAAAGTATTATTTGTTATTATATTACGTTATATCATGCTCTAAACATTTGACCTGCTTTCAAATGAGTATGTTAATTCCTTATGCTGCAATTCAGCAGGCTATTTGAATGTAGTTAACTGAGGCTAATTGCAAGTGGCATGTGGATCATTTTAAATCCGTTTATGATCAAAAGTAAACGACGAATTACATCGACAAGACAGAGAAAACTATAAACTACCGAATGACTGATGAATGACGGAAAACGCGTTTCAATGTGCCTTGAGACTGTGGAGAAAGTTGTATGAAATTGAATTATTTTACAAGTAGAATTTGCGTGGATGAAGAGTTAATTACGAGAGTTTCAGATTCATTACTCACTTATTGACTTTGGGAGATAATCTCCTGTATCCACGGTTTTCAGTTAAGAAATAAGCAAAGCTACAAAAGATATTTCGCAAGAGAATATAATAATAGTGCAGTTCTTACTAAAATTGACCTCAAATTAGTTTAAAATCTTTAATTATCGTTCATAAAATGACCTTCTTATATATATATTTTTTGCAATAAATGTTTTTTAATATGAAAAGAATTGTTAGTCAATCGAATAATCATCAGAATGACATAGGGTGAGAAATAATGGCGCATGAAAAATGAGAGAAAAATAAAAAGTCAAAGGAGTTATGATGCGTCCTTCTTGAGAGACAAAAAAAAACCTCATCATATCGATGAATGTGAAAAAGGCAAGCCAACAATATGATGCTTTTTTGTGTACTGTGGAAAATGCAAGCTTGGTATGTACTCAGAGAAGTAGCTGCACTAAATGAGAGGAATAATTCATTTTCAGCTTGAGTTATTTCGGGGAAAAGTAATTTTCATGCTTTCTGAAGCTGGTCTGAATACAGCTAAAGCTTAAGTATACTTGTGTATTGATGCATTTTTTAATCATTTTTTTCTTTGTTTCTGTTCCCCTCTCCATTTTCTTTATTAATATCCACACAAATTTAGAAACAGAAAACAAGCTTTTAAAAATAATTTCAGGAATTGTTAAAACTCTGTAATCCTACTGAACGAATCACCAATGTACATCTATGTACATAAATCTGTTGATATGGGAACGAAAATAGACAAATTTAGCAATAACTTCACCTTATTTTTCCATGGAAGGGAACGATTTGTACACAACAAAATTAAATATGCGATAGAGACAGAAACGTAACAGAAAATTTCCCCTTGTGTCTTTTACTGAGATTCCGATAAGAATTTTTCAGAAGCGCATTCATTTAGGATAGGGAATCTTAGGTATATGTGAAACAATAACGTAGACTTTAGAAATTTTCATCCCTTTGCTCGGAGAGTAAGAACTTGAAGTATCAGTAGTTTTTAAAGACCGTTTTATAAATAGTTAAATAAAAATCGGGGTTTGGATAAGGAAGTAAGAAAAAAATTTAGAACATAGTAATATGGATTATTTTAAAATAAAAACTTGGAATTAACTAGAATTAAATTAAGATATATCATTACATATATACGATTCATACAATCACTATACAATGCGTTTCACTAGAACTCCGATCGTCTGCGGGCTATATTTGTATACAGAGAGTGATTTTTTTTATTTACACGTTGCCTCTTTTTTCTTCTTTAACCTTAGAGGTACATTTAGGACTATTCAACCAGGCACAATGGGATAGGGAATAACTTACATAACACCATCCTGTGCCCCCGGTGCCTATAATGCTAAGTTACCTAACCAGTTGGATGAGCACAAGATGGGACCAGGCACAATTACAGAGACACAATTAATGCCACTAGAGTCATCATCGATTAAAATTATTTGATTTCTGTAGAATATCATCAAACCTGACATGCGTCAGGTCCTTGAAAAATACGCAGACGATTAAATATAAATTGTCTTTAAAGTATGGAGAAAAACTCGATTTTGGAATACTCCCTTTGCAAATCCTACTTTAAGAAGGGTTTATAGTCAACAGCAAATCTTCAATCTCTTTAATATTGTCACTCTCATACCCTATACCTACAAGTCACACATCCTATCTAATTTGATTATTTATTCTCTTTTATCTCCTAATAATTTGAATTATTTGAATAGCTGTTTTGAATAAAATGGTGTCAATAGAAAGCAACTAGTTAAACATTTTCTCTTTTGATAAAAAGACTCCTCAATCAGAAATCTTTATATTGATTTTTTTTCAAAAGTTTAAAGATTTACCTCAAAAGATTTTTCTTTAAGTCTAAGATAATTTTTTTGCTACTTTAAATAGAAAATGTTTTCGTACCTCAGATGTCATGATGTAGTTGAGTTGAAAGATGGCACACAGGATAGCTCTAGCAGCGAATAAGGATGAGAGAATGATGGCTTTACTAGGAGAAGAAAAGCGTCAGTATAAATACCAGAATCAACGCAACTTCAAGAAGAAAAGTGATGCTTATTTCTTTACTATCAGTTCTATTACCATTCTATTAGAAGTAGGTAGAATTTAATATGCCACAAAATTTAAGATGCTTCTTTCTACTTATTGATTTGGTTTGTATTTACTCAGAAATACAGTTGAAATATAAAATATAAAATTTATTGTAATAAATCTAAAAAATAGAGTACTTTCCGCTGAAGCCCATTTAATGTTTTACACATAGAACTTCAGAACTTACCTATCCGATATAGATGTAATTTCTTTATCTTGGACATAACAGATTCATGAACCAGATTTATCTGTGAATCGAAACCTCAGCGTTTTCGTAACGTACAAGTCGCGCAAAAAGTTATTATTTATTTTAGTTTCAATCTTGCTACAATATTTTAAAGAAAATAAATATTTACTGATTTTAACGCTGAAGAATGCATATTATGCAAATGGAAACATCTTCGAGTTATTTTGGATAAGGAATTCAGTTTGATTAATTTGTTCAGAAATAGTGCCAATAGCTTGGATCCGATTATACGGCGGATTTTTAGAAAAATCAGATTTCGGATATTAACCGCCCAGTTCGCATCACAAGATCACTGATTTCCAAGAATGAGTAGGAATCAGATAAGAACTGCTTTTGGCTTTGCAAGGTGTTAATTTGAGCATAATTTGAAGGAATAAAAGTTTTGCCTTTTTCATTTGGAATAAGCTTTATTTGGTTTAAAAATTGCCAGGTACAAATACAACATGAAAATTTGAACAGGAATTCGATAAAGATCAGTTTTCACTTTGAAAATTACGTACATATTTACAATTTAATTTTTTAACGATATTTAAGACTGTAGTAGACTCATTTAAATTAACTATTACGAAACAATATATTTTAAAAGAAAAACATAAGCACATTTCGATCTTCCAGTTGTATTATTTCATTTTTTTTGCTCTATAAAAATGCGTTATGGATCTATATTTAAAAATGATCATTCAGAATGTTTGAAAATATATTTCAATGTACAAAACATTGCAGAGAACATTACTATTAATACATTTTCCGAAGTTGTTGGATCAAGAGAACAATTCCACAACAATCTGCAGCCATTGGATATGAAATCCATAAAATAGTATCTGCATTCAGCTGCTATAATTGTTTTCGATGTCCCATAAATGCTTGAAGAAGTGATGCGCTGAAAAAGTATACTTCGATGGAATCTTCATCGCACTTACTGGGTTCTCAGGAGAAGCAGCATGATGGATAAGCTACTAGCGACACAAGCGGCGCTGAGGAGAAGCTTGCGACGTACGTGTTCAACAAGGAAAGTGAAAACTATTAAACCTGCAAAGAAAATGTAGTATTGATTTGGTTTGATTTCTCTACCAGTTAGTAAGATAATGCATTCAATTTGAAGATTATTGTTACGTTGAATCTAAAAAGGGTTAACATGAAAAAAGTTAAATAGAGTTACGAGAATCTCAAAGAGAAAATGTTTTAGATTTAGATACTTTGAGATTCGTGTAACATTTTTACCAAATAAAAAAAAATTAAATTTAAAACTTGATATAATTACTGAAAAACGTAGAAATTTATAATTCCCAATAAGTTTAATTTATAGATATATCCTTATTAAAAAACTGTGTCTAAAATTGATACAAATACCGAAAAAGGATAACTTTTAAATAAAAACTGCAGTAAAGATTTATTTTTAGCTTTGAAGAATTTAACTAGCATTAATATAAAATAAAAAATAATACTTATCTTAATAAATTTTAAAAAACTGTAAATCATAATGAATTTAACAAATGAAGAGCAAATTAAGGTAAATTAACTAAAATTTTAATTAAAAAAATGGCAAATAACTTTAATAAATAAAGTAATAATTATTCAAATTATTATCATTTGAAAATTATTAAAATTTTATAATTCCAGAAATAGTTACCTTAAAATGAATAGTAAATAGCATTAATTCCTTGATGAAATTAAAAAAAAATACAATTTCATTTTAAAGAGAAAATTTCATTGCTTTTTTTTATCGAATACGTTACATAGCATTGAAGTCCTCAAAAAAACCTGAGGGTTCATCAAGAAACAAGTAAGTACAAGGAACGGTGGATTTTTTTTATCGAAAAAAAAAACAATTTCGTAATAATTTCGCAGCGTTTGGTTTTGAATCACATTCTAAAATTATTTTGGGCAAGAGGGCAACTAAGAATTTAATATTGTAGCTCCTACAGATTTGAAAACAATTTTTAAATAAACATGTACAAATAAGTCTTCTAATTCAAAAATAGAACCTGGAAATTCAGCTGCGCTGGTCCATAGCATATCAATGTAGTTTTGTCTGGTGAATGCCGTACAAGGAACAGGATCTGTCATACTTTGCAAGAAGGTTCCGTTTGCATCATCTGAAATAATAATTAACTAAAAAAAATTCAGCACTGCATAGTTAAAAACTAAATATTTGAAAATCATCAAAAACTATTAACTCTTTCTTCTCGATATCCGAGAAAATCAAATTCTAGAAACGTGAATATCATCAGCTGTATTTTAAAACTTCTTTTTAAGATATGGATTCATAATTTCGTCATTGAACTTACAGATTTACAAATGAGAGGATGTAAAAAGGAAATTGCTTTTCTATCCACAAAAAGATTGAGGTAAAGAATGAAAAAGTTTTACACACTCGAAAACAAAAATAGGACAAAAGTTATAGAAAAATAGAAACACACACACACATTTAATATTTGGTTTGTAATAAGTGTAATAAGTGTTTTGGGTGATTACGGTCTCAAAATCAATATCAAAGTGACTCTCCACTTCAAGTCAGTCATCATGAAGCCGTCCAGATTAATTTCATTACCTTCAGTTCAAGAGAACATTTCAAGCACACACCTTTTTACCTTGTCTTAACATGCCTTTTTTACCTTCAAGGCTGTGAGAGGCTGTTGTTTCCATATTGTGTCTGTGATCAAAATCATCAAATATAGTAAACATTGATTTCTCAAACAATGTTTCTAGCTATTGTTAATTATATACAAATTATATTTATTTATTTAAGGAAGGATTATTAAGGTTTAAACAAGACTTTTGAATAACCTTATATAATAAATTTAAACCTGAAAAGTTTAGGTTAGTTGATTAGATTTTACACTACTTCTTTTACACTTCTTCTTTCTTACACTATATAACTGCTTCGACATAGATTTTCTAATTTTTCATATGTTATCTGGATTGAAGCTTTATTCCCCCGATGGTATAAAGTTCATATATATCTAGTTGGTTAGATTATTGCCTTATTTCTTTTCTATAATATAACTGCTTCAGGATAGACTTTTTAATTTTCCATATGATAGCTGGATCGAAGGCTTATTCCACTGATGGTACAAAGTTCATATAGACCGCATTCTCGACATTTCTGACGTGTGTCACACGTCTCTGTATTAATGTATCTTGAAAGTTTCAAGAGTGAGCTGCAATTCAAGTAATTTGTTATTCACTACAAATCAAAATGACGACATACTTTCTAGACTAGCCCTCATGCAAGAACAAAAGGAATGCCAATACCTCAATTAAAATATTGCCACACAAATGAGTCGCACGAGCAGTTCCCATAGCTCAACTGCCAGTCAGCCGTATAGTATAATTTGGAAGCTACTTTGCTTATTAAAAATGTTATTGTTTATTTACCTTTAAGGCAATCTTAGATCTTTCCATAATCTTCTTGGCAATCGTTGAAAATAAATATTCATAGATTTAAATAATGAGTTCCAGGAATTTATCTGAATTTCCTTAGAGAGGACTTCAATATTGAAAATGGTTCTTTCCCTGGAATAGTTTGATAAAATGACAAAAACAATCGCATTTGGGAGAATGAAATCATACTTAATGAGGCAGCAGACGTATTCATAAACTATAGAGCACTTAAAAAAATAAATGAAAAAAAAATCATTTTTTTCACTGATTCTAGATTAGTATTGATTCCAAAGTTGTGTCTCCGATGAGCTCACGTTCTATAATTGAGAAAACAAATTTCTACTTAAAACACCGAACATGTTTTGAAATGCATTGGCTCCAATTAGAATTGGTACAGAAATAAATAGTTAACGGACTACAGCAGAAATACCACAAAAGCAAAGGAAGTTCTGTTGATTCGTTAATCGCCATTCTTCGGAGATGAGCGATTCTCAACTGATTTATAAAAAGGGAAGAAAAATACAACCAAGTTATTTAAGAGACGTCCTTGATTAGAGAAGGATTATAAATTTCACCTGTCATTAAACTTCCTTTCTGGACAATAAGTGGACTAAGAAGGGCAATTCCAAAATAACTGAAGGCAGTAGCAAACCTGAAAAAGAATTCATAATATATATTACCGCGCGTTTATATGTAGTCACGAACTGTAACTTTGCTTTTACTGATTTGAAATTTCAGTGAAGCTTTATTTTATTGGTTTAGTTAAAAGAATTAATCAGCAAACAATGAAATAGTAATTAAATTTATCAACTATTGGTATGCAATAAATTTTACAATTTTATCGTAAATTAAAAGCCATGTTTTGTTCAGTAAAAGAATGCTTCTGAGCACCAGAAAATGAGTTAGTAAGAAATGGCTTGAGGAAAATGTATGTTTTATTAATTCATCAACAAAATTTCTTCAATAATTATAGACTGCTACCTTTTCAATAAGGTAGATTAGTCGCATCAAAATACAGTGCAAAAATTACTCAAAAGTATGTGGTCCGGTTAATTTGTCCTATTTAAAAAGAACAATAAACAGCTATTTTTCGGTTATCCTTCATTAAAGTTAAGCATTATCACACCTTTTTTTTGGTTTCGGGTTTAGACATTTTAATCTATGATGAAAAGTATCATTTAAAATCCACCAGCATCGGGGCAACCAAAGCAATCTATTTTTCTTTCATTCTTACAAATTAAATAATGAAGTTCATGGAAGAATAAAAGTTTAGTATGATGACATAAAACTGATCAAGAGAAATTATTGCTGTTACAAATGGCCAAGCATTTTTTTTCATTTGCATCAAAAACATCGCCAATAAGTATATATACATATTGCATTCCATCCATCAGGAAGAGGAGTTTTACTGTATGAATGAAATGTAGAGTTTATTTCCTACTTTTCACAACTATCAAATCTAACACTGTAGTTTAAACCACGATATGAGATAATATATATTTCGCTAAAAAAGTTTAAATAAGAATATTATAGAAGCTTCAATAACTACCAAAGAGACATGCTTTAAAGAAACAGTGGCTCATGTAGTAAAGTTATCACTTGAAAAACTTTACTTCATTATTATTAAAGCAAGGAAAAAGTATTCTAAGGAAAGATGTTCGTAACTTTGTGCGGTCTGGTATCATTATATTTCTAAAGTTCGCTTCTTCCTTTTTTTAGCGAAGATAGAAATATCCTTCGTTGTAACTTCATGAATATTGATATTTTAAAGGCTCAATTTTTGTGATTTTATACATTAAAAGAGAAAAAGGAAAGTAAAATGAAATTTAATATTCAATAAAAATACAAAGGAATAATATTCATAGAATAATAATTTAAGACAAATGAATTTCAAAACCTCCCTTTTCAAAAACTTTTCCTCAGTTGACTCTGTGTTTTAGAAATGACAGATACGACGACAGTTCATTTAGCAAGGACACAATATAAATCTCCATTTCCGGCTTACCATATATACCAAAAGAGCAGAGAAGTTCTCTTATATTCTTTGCCAAGCAGATCCTGGAGGCGCCCCCTCTTAACATCCAACTCCACTTTCGTCAATTCACCCGGAGGCAACACTTCATAGTTTGTGGTGGCCATGGTTTCCAAAATTCTAACAGCCCGTTCTCTTTGGTCGCTCACCAAATAGTACCTCGCGCTTTCTGGGTACCACTAGGAAGAAAAACTGCCTTTATTTCCGGTACCTTGTATTTATTTAAAATAAGTTCAATTATCAGTAAATCATCTTTCTTACCAATTAGTCAAGAATAGGTGTACAGCTTCTAACGGTTTTTTTCTGTGATTATATCTAAATTTTTGGTGAAGAATTCAAATAAGAATTCCCGTATCAGTTATGTATGACATAAAGGAAAAATGATGCATATACTCATATTTAAAAGCTGTTTATAGTATAATTCTCCACAGATATATTTTTATTTATAATTATTTTTGCATATGAGTTTAGGTGGTAAATGAACACTTCTTTGTGATATAATATATGGAAAAATGGGTACTTATGTATTAGACCATCCATCTTTATCTCCAAATTCGAAAGCGTCGCCAATGAGTTGCTAACCGCCAATAATGGAAAAAAACCCGTCATTATTTTAAAATTTGTTCAAACCTTGACTGTCGTTCGCCATTTTGTTGGATTCGTTGGCATCGACGTTTTATCGCCAAATTTGAATCCGTCGCCATTTACTAATCAGTTGGTGACCATTGGCGTTGACGGTCTAATACGTAAGTACCAAAAATATTTAATATCTCTGTAATTAGTTAAAAAGAGTTTGGAAAGATATAGGTCAATAACGTTCTTGCGCAGTTCATTTTAGTTTATATTGATAGATCTTTCATAAATTTTCTCTAAATTGCATTATAAAAATATGTTTTATTTAACTTTCACTCATTTACTAGTAGTTATCTTGCTGATGTTTGAAAATTTTAAAAACAACAACAACAACTTAGGTTAATTATATTTTAGATATATCCTCATATACACAAGTCTTATTTCCTTAGATATGTCAGTATTTGTTGATACATTCGTTACTTATTTTTTCTTCTAAGAAATGATTTTCATCTGTTTCATACAAAGCACAATTCAAGGCCTTGAAGAGACAGGTGAGGCCTTCCGTGACGTCCTGAGTATTTTGCTCAGAATTTGTTCTGAAAAGGGTAGTTTTTGTTCTCCTTTGACTGAACATTCATCTTAGAACATATAAAGGGAGGATAGATAATAATAACATAGAATGGTGAATTTCCAAAAGATGAAAAAGAACAGTACAAATTATTTTTTATAAAATAAATGAAAAAATGAAAAACATAATATCAGTAATTTTTAATACCATAAGTATGGTTATTACCTATGATTTTTCCCAAGTACTATTATTTGTATAGAAATAAAGGAGAAAGAAATCTTTTCGACATGTGATGCATGTGAAGAATTCGTCTCGATACTTCCATTTCCTTGAAAATGCTGATGTATTTAATATTGTGAGTATAAGGTTAAAGTTGCAAACAGAAGGTTAATTTAATGAACATGAAATAAAATACCTTTGATTTTGTCTACCGTGTGGGATATAATGAATGAGACAAGAGTCAAAAACAATTATAAAAATCAGTAATTCTCAAACCGATGAAATTTAAAACGATACCAGTTGCATGAAAAGGATGGAAATGAAACTAGATTTTAAATATCTGTTACGGTCAATGGGAATAATTGGTCATTATTAATTTTAACCGCTTCTTTCTGTCAAAGTGAGAAATATCGCAAAATTATTCACTGCAACTGATTTTTATTAATAATTTACAATGGACTTTGGCCAATGCGATTAAACGGTTTATAAGTATTGGGACATGTTTGTGTCTCTTTTAATATGTTTTTTAATATGAAGTGTTTCTGTGAATAATTTTTTCAAACTTCTTTTCTCTCCTTTCATAATTAATTAGTTTTATCTTTTTGGAGGGAGGAAGGGGGGATAAGCAACTGAATAATCCCAATATCTATCTGGCGAAGGGAAAAAAGATATTTGGAAGCATTAAAAATCGATGGTAGGTTATAATTTTTGGGGAGGGAAGATCAATCAATGAATCCCTAATTTTTTTCCCGAGGGGCCAAGGTTCCTGTATTTTACATGTCCGAGGTGCGGAGGTTAGAGGTACAAAGTTGCGGAAATCCAACGAAGTTATCGGAGGGAGAGCTGGCTGTCCGATATATAATCTCTAGGATGGATTTAAAAGCAATAGAAAAAAAGCAAAGGTATGCTGTTTTTATATATATATATATATATATATATATATATATATATATATATATATATATAAGTATTCCTTGCATATAATAAACATTCAACTGATATTTAAAAAGCCAAAATTTAATAAAACACCTTTTACATATGAAAGTAATAAAAGACCTCATAATAGCAAATAGTTTTCTGTATTTTTCTTAAAAAATGCTTTAAAAAATATTTTAATAAACAAGTATAGAATTATTTTTGTATTTAAAACCACCATGCACATGCTAAATTGCATTTTTATCTAATTCTACATAGAAATTCTATTTGCAGCGAAAAATATCATGTAATTTTTAGATTTTCAAATCATATGGTATAATACACAGTATTTTTATCATTTAAAGTATATTAAAATGAAAATAAATGAGCTGTAATTACTGAAACTTTGCTCACATATTATGTTAATTTCGATTTTATTCGTAATATTATTCGAAAAATTAGCTGCTTTTGCAAAATAAAAGATTATAACATTGAACACAAGATTAGTATACTACTGAAACAAACAATTAACA
>JAOUZG010053093.1:6333455-6360931 GCA_026289955.1 Argiope argentata
ATTTTCATTAATAGTTGTTATTTCTACGATTGTTATTAGCAAAAATGTTTCCTTTATCTTAAATTTAAAATAAACAACCAGTGACTTTTCCTTTTATTCTTTCCTTTCTCTGAAAAACTGAACATTTTTATGTTTTTCTTTGCCAATGGTTGATATTTAAAAGTAAAAAAAAAATTTCATTCATTTTTATTTCAAATTCAACACTGAACGAGACTTCTTAGCAGATTTCATTTCATTCCTGCAAAAGCAAAATCCTTTACAAAATAATATATCAAGGATGACATAAGGACTGACGAGGAAATGCGAAACTAAAAGTACCTACTATCAGACACATTTTGTGAATCATTTGTCTACAATGGTAGAATTTATAGTACCAAAGAAAGTTGAACTCCTTTACGGGCAGGTGGTTAAATGTCATCAATGGAGACATCAATCGATTTTATAAGATTTCACATTTTTCCAGAGAAATATATGATTTTGTGACTTCCCCGTACAAATATGTACATTCTCGTGTTAGAGCGGTCATTGTCATTTTTTATAGCTGTAAATATTCTACTACATTCTGGATGTTTGCTCAGAATCTCGATTAAGAACGTGAACTAAGCATGCAATTTTCTCTATTTATAGAAATCTATAGTCAATTTCAACGATGGATTTATAGAGTTTTGTTTGAACTCGTGGATGTGATGTGCTCTGTAATATTATTTTGGGAATCTGGTCAACACGTTTAAGTTGTAAAATTGAAATAATTCTGTATGGAATGGAAAGTACGCGGGTGACTAAAATAGCATTTTACTCTCTTATTCATAAGACATCAACACCCAGATTCACAAAAATTAAACAGAGACCTGTAATATTTTATTGCACTTTTTTTCCCTATATGACAATTGGTAAATTGTGGCTTTAACGCCACATGTCACTCTTAAGTCATGATCAAAAGGTACAAAGTGGAATAAAAAATAAAAAATATAGCATTTATTGAAATCAATGAATTGAATCAATGATTTGTATTAAAACAAATATTATTCAGATAATGACGATTTTTTTTTTCGTTTTATACCCCTTGTAAAGCTTATATTAACTTCAATTATTTGAATTGCGCTTTATTTAACAGTTGTACTTAAATGCGCTATTTTACATAAGAAGACTCTCTTTTCCTTATCTGTCACATATGGGATTTACCTCTAGTGACCTCAAATGAGTAGGGAGGGAGGAGGAGGAGCCCGAAGTCCTTCCCTCGAGAAGGGTTATACCATATATAGTTAGAGTCCTTAAGACTTAATCTTAGTTCCTACCAATGTTGTGTCGGTGGTTCCGGTCATTCATAGGAGTTCTCAGCCTATGATTACATCTAATGACTCCTACAGGTTGGGGGGGGGGAACATCATATATGAGGATGAGTTTCTGACATGGTAGTAAGTTCTTGTCGTCCAGGTGGCACAGAAGTGGAGTAGGGTCGGCTACCTTCCGTCAATGACGTGCTTCCCACTGGTAGATTTGTATCATGGCCGGTTATATCCCTCAGGACTTAACTTTAGTTTCTGCCAATTCTGCCGGTAGTCTAATCTTTCAGATTTAATCAGTCTGTCTCTGAGGTAGATCGGAGTAGCCAAGCGTGCAGTTGCCTCAAGCAATCTCTCACATTCCTATACGAATTTTATTAAATGCATATTTATAAATCAAATAATTGATACTCATTTGGGGCTTCAAAGGGAAGGAGATAAATTTCCTGCTAACAATTAACCGATGTCTTTAATATTTTTAAGTATCTTTAAATGTTGAGAATTTTTTTTTAATTTTTAATAATTAGAAGAAACATACATTTTTTTGTCATTAATTTAGAGGGTTTTTTTCATATGAGATTAATTTAATTCTTTAGATGTCTCTTCTGATTTTATTGACTTATTTTTAATGTTTTACAACGGAGATAATTTATGCACAGATATTTAAAATTCTTTAAAAAACCTGTCTAATTAGACAAAATTACAAATTGCTAAAAGCCACAATAAAAATTCGATTTAATCAAAAATTTTAATCATGGTTCAAAATAAATATAAAAAGAGAAACTAAAAATAGCAGTCAAGATTTATTCTAAATATTTAAGTATATTATTGAAGAAATGAATGATTTATTGCATTATGAATTCAACATCTACAGTAAAACTGGAAAATAATGGTGTACAATTCACTTCAAACTTCAAATCGCTTAAAAAGTAATAACTTATTTATTGCTTTTTTTGAATGCATTGCTCAGAGTAGTGGATCTACAAACTAATAAATCTATACGCCAAAGTGAAGTCATCTGACGTCCAGATGAAAATCAAGTAAAAATGTCTTTAAATGAACGAGAACAAACAAAGAAATTTTTTTACGTTCTTTGACATCATATTAATCACAATTAAATGGAATACCATTCAATAATTTTTTAAATAAAAGCTTCAGCGGATCAGAGGAAATTTTAAATAATCGAAAGCTTCTAATTGGTTGATTTTCAATGTATTAACAACCAAATGTAAAAAAAGGAGTTGATTTTAAAAAAACTGTATTATCGATAAAATAAACTCAAAGTTCGATTACTCACTTTTAAAGACATTACCACTATAAGACAAGGAACAGAAGCAAAAAGTAGGAGAATTCGCCAACTACCAATGCATTCCATTACGAGCCACATCAAGAGTACAACACCGAGTGATCCGAGAGACCAAAAGTACTGTAAAAAAATAAAAATACCAATTTCAAATAAAATATAGATGTCATTCTTAATATCATGTTTGAGCGAATGTAAGAACTAAGTTGTGTATTGTATATATAGAGCTGCAATATATCAAGAACATTCGTCGTGAAATGTGTATACATATTAGGCTGAAAAGAATTTTGGTGTTTCAAAACTTCTAAATAAATAAAATAAAGATATGCAAAATAAATCATAATCAGGCAGAATCTTGATTTTTACAGACTTATGGGATATGAGATTACTTCAAATATCTTTCTTTTCCTATTATTTTCATAAAATTTGCCTATGTTTTCTAAATGAGGCAAATTTACTTTTTAAAATTATATTCTATAATCATAATGTGGTTACGGAAATCTACTATTATTATACGAAATTTAAAGTATTTAGACTGGTATGAGATGAAAAAAAATAGATCGAATATGAGTACGAAAATATTATAGGTACTGGAATTGTGTATAAATAAGAAAAAAATGCTCTATATATCTATTAAGTTCAATAATCAATATCCTGTCTGTAAACGTAAGTAAAAATTAAAAATTAGCCTCCCAATCTTTCTTTTTGTCTTATCTGTGCCTAATTTTTTTCCTTTTGTACAATAGTTTTACTTCAAAAGTCCCCCAAATGAAATTTTGCATGCTTGCTAAATGTTATTTGATATTCTTTTCTTTATTCTCTTATCATAATTCATCTATCGAGAGAGGAAAGAAATAACGGACATTTTCTTAATGCATTCCGTTTTGGCATTTATGAACAAAGAGAATTTTTTAGTGTGACAGATGCGGATGACTCTAGGCCCGAAATCTCAATCTGAGTGTTAGTAACCGAGTAACATAACTATTGAGCAAAAGTGCCACTTTAGCCCGAGGTTTTGTTATCTAGCTTATAAAGCTTTCACCACATACTCTCCCACCAGTGAGTCGGTGGTTATACGAAGGATACGATTACGCCAAGCTTTATGGCGAGCGCGTGTGTGAGTTGTTGGTTGATGCTGGCTGTTGTATTTAATGCGCCTCCTGGTATGGTCTACCTAGAGGGTGCCACAACAGCTGTACGAAGCTTCATACGTAGGCCATGGATCCAAGGTCGCCGGATCACCATTATGACAGATGCGGGTAGCTCTAGGCCCGAACTCGCTATCCGAGTATTAGTAGCCGAGTAACACAACCGTTGAGTAAAAGTGACAATTCAGCCCAATGGTTGTTATCTGGCTCATAAAATTTTCACCACAATCGACATAATTTTATAATTCTAGAAAAATAGTACATAAAATTTCCAATATTGTGTTAGAATTTCAGTTAAATGTGGAATGAAAGACAGTTTATTTTATTAAAAATATATCTTTTAATTGAAGATTTTGTGGCTTTATTCTCTGTCAACCTGGTGTTTTATTTGATAAACAGTGTCTCGTACTCGAGCGAAATGCACCTCAACTCCAAATTTTTTTATCCTAAAAAGAACAACTTCAACTACTACTTTGTACAAACCATGATGTCATTTTGCGTTCTTTATAAAAATTCGAGGTTTTTTTATTTAAAAGCAATAAAAGTATCTTTGAAGTTATTAAGATATTTTTTACCTTTATTTTATACGTGTTCATTTGTGATGAAAGATCCCATCTTATTTTACGAGTTTAAAGAATTTGTTGATCGAGTGTTTTAGTAATTTGAAGTTACTTTTGTTTTTGTATTATTGAATGCTGGTACAATAGACAGAGTTGTAAAGGGAAATATTATTTCAACGATAAATGTTTCCTGCTCTAGTAATCATCATTCCCTTTTATACATTTGTTAGCTTGCACCATACAACTAAAATTTGTCCGAAGTGCCAGTCAATACTAGTGTATCGGTGTTAGTGCTTTGTACTAACACCGATAACCATTAATATCTTGCCTACTTCTAGATCAATACGTATCAGATTCTGAATTTTTTGGATGTTGTGAACAAAAAATTCTATTAATAGTAAACTTAATTGCCGATCTAAAGATTTGAAGAAGATTCATTCAAGAAATTGATTTTGTTAAGTGCATTTTTAAAGAGAGATTATTTTTAATTTAGAAGTTCAATAATTCTATATTTTTCATTATTCATGTAAATAGTGCTTTAATCTAAACGTCAGGATTTTGTATTACTTCATTTAATTTGAGGTATTTAAAACTTTATAGCAGATCTAAACTAATACTAGAAACTGATATTAATAATCCACTCAGAAATATTTATAAATCAATGACTAAAAGTGATAATCAAGTCTAAGTTTATAAGGCTATTTCTAAGGGATCGTTGATCCAGGAAGTTTGTATTTGCTCTGAAACCTAAATGAAACCAATACATAATAAAAATATACAACGAATGCCATAGTCAAAATGGATCACATTACTTCACACCCCTCTCCTCAAATCCACCGGCAGTAGAATCCGAGACGCCCAACTTTTGGGGAAGACGTGTTACCCCTATACCAGGACGCCGGCTGGACCCTTTGTAAAAAATGTGTTTGAACATTTTATGAAACAAACAAATGAACCCATTATGAAACACGCGGCTGGATCCTTCTTGATATATGTGGTGGGATTCATTGTGAGATTTGCGGTTGGACTTGTCACGAGACATGCGGAGGGGCAAGCGAGTGGAGTAATTATCAAGAGCATAACCACATATAATTACACCAAGAAAACACAAAATTTGACAAGTTATCCAGTGTTTCTTCCTTATTGTTCATGCGTTTTTTCCAAAGAGGGACAGGCTGGTTATTAATTAAAAAGGATTACCCCTCTGCTCTGTAAAACATCCGATAAATATAAATAGTGTGGTTGCTGCATGCCAAGACAAATAGGCATCTCATTCATAAAATCTAAGACAATAAAGTAATTCACCTGACCCTTTAATCGCCATGGTCAGACTTCATTTATCATAAGACCGATTTTGGTGGTCGTGGATTAGTATAGGCGACGTTTAGCTTTATAATTTGTATAAATAGTTTGAAATTTGCTTCTCTGCCGTGAATTTTCTATTCATCGAAGGTGTTTCCTAAAAGTAATTATAACCACTGAAGAATGCAGATGCGAAACGAGCTTTGCGGCCACAAAGCTATCGTTGTATATCTTTCAAACATTACAATTTTTATCAAGTCCCATCCCTCTCTTTCATTCAACTACTTTTTTAGCCCACTTTGCCGAGCTTGTTTTGTCATGCTGTATGACTCTGCCATTACTTTAGGCCTATACCTGTGAAAAGGCTTGAAAGCCGGAATGATTCGCAATATCTCCGGCTGATCGGATTTCTTCAATTTGATAACTTTGAAAGTGTGTGAAGTCCGACATTTTACGCTTTTTACAAAAGCTGAAGAATTATAAAACTTCACTGAAGTTACTTTATATTACTTTGTCATATACTTTTCAAATTAAAAAAGTCGGAAGATATGGTTATATTTTAATGATAACGAAACGTATTCTCAAATGTCATTTCAATTCACAGGCGTTTCCTTTACTATAATGACCCCCTTGTATATTTGTGAACATAGGTATGCACTTCAGGCACAAATAATTAAATCTGTGATTATAATTTTAAACTTGTTACTTGTTAATGCTTTAAAAACAATGGCGTCTGAATTTTGCATCGAAATAAAAAATATGAAATAGGAACTTTCTTCAGGATAGTTAAAATATTATTCGGGAATGCTTAAGTAATTAGAAAAAGTTCCTATATGGTAATTGAAATAAAAAAAAAGAGGCCAGGACTTATTACTTAATTAAGAGTTTTAGTAAAATTTTCTGTTCAGTTTACTTAATAACTATTGACAAGTAAGTCTATTTATTAATTAATAGATCTTGAGAAGTTTAGTTATATACTAAGACCATTATAATAAAAGCAGCTCTAGAAATATTGGAATGAATCTTTTAATTTAGATTTTATTCTTGCAAATCATTACAATTCAGAATGATAAGGTTGAAACACAAGAAGAACCATACAGCATTCGAATGAGACAGTTATTAAATTTTTTTCATCGTTCTAAAAGTTTTGCAAACAGAGAAGAGTTTAAGTACTTTATTCTGTAAATATAAATAAATAGGTAAGAAAGTAAGTGTTTCATTTTGCAGGTTAGTAGCTCAGATTAGAGAAGTATTTTTCAATTCTGCACAAGCGTCAAATTCTAATTTTTTAAAAAACTCCTTTCAGAGAAATCAATTAATCTGAAATTTTCTCGGTTTATTGAAGGAAATTCTCTGGATATTTCTTGTAGAAAAGTGAAATAATTTACGTAAAAATATTTCTTTACAGACAAATGATTTTATGCCAACAGGTGAAATAAATAATCTGCAGACTACCTTAAATAAACTTAGCCGCTACGCTGTTTAATGATATGCACACAGTTTCTGAGACCAACCCATAAGAAAACTATTTTGAGAGAATGAGTTAACAGGAGTTGAAACAATATTTTTATGAAATTAAAATGTAATGATAATTTAATAGTATACTTGATATTATACGTTTGCAAATAGTAGTATCCAGCTTAAAATCACTCATAACAATTTCAAGATAGAGTTAAATGACAAATGCAAAATAAAGTTTCTTCCAAGTACATTTCATTAGTGCTTCAACTGAAGAATGCGGAAATTAGTTATATATTAGGGAAGGATGGGGTGATTTTAAAATATTCCGTTTTAGAATTTTGAAAAATTCTAAGACATGAATAAAGTTTTAAAAAATGAAACCTTTCCAAAACATTTTGGAAAGATTCTTGAAGAAATAGAGAATGTTTAAAATGCTTCTTTTGAGGAATTTGATGAAATACATTTTGTACTGAGGACAAAATTTGAAAGATAAATGATTGTACAGGATCCTTCTCATAGTTGATTCAGTAGGATGCAAATAATGATTATGAAATTTTCCCTTTCACTTTCATTTAAAAAAAGAATTGTTTACATTTTATCTACTTTGATTCAATTTCCTTTTTTCTTCCAAAGATCAAATTTTTGTAACAAATTTCTTATTCACCTCCTGAAATAATAAAATTCTGAAATTTTACACCATCATGTGTTTTCTCTAGGATATTATACTATCACAATGTTTTCAGAATTACTTATAAATTAATCGATTGATTTAATTAAATCAGGATTCTATAATCAGGAATCATGAAGTGACAAAAAATATTCCTTGATAATTATGAAGACTAAAATATAGAAAACAATTGAAAAAATTATTTTAAGATGCAATAGTAAAAGGTGTTTTTTAAACCCATTTGTTTAAAACCAATATTTTTGAAATTTATTTGTTGAATTAAGATTCCATACCAACTTTGTCCATAAAGTTTTCCGAGTTGAATCTTGTCACATCAGTTAATGAAGATTACCCATGTTAAAAAACAACATTGGGCCGAGATAGCCTGGTTGGTAAAGAGTTGGACTCGTACTCCTTAGGTTACGAGTTCGAAACTCACCGACCAAAAGATTTCCCGAGTGTGTGGCGCCTGGCGCTCGTTAAATCTGTTCGTGGTCGCAAAGTTCTCCATGTCGAGAATAATACCACTGGGGGTACTGAATCAGAGGTGATCGTTCTCTGTTCCAAGTCTAAATTACGATCTGAGAAGAACGAATGAATATACATGAATGAAGTCCGCCCCGTATAAAGGGTTGTGGCGTGTATGTAGCTAAGTCTTTGTCTTGGCCCTAGATGGCGCTATTTGTAAAACAAAAGACGTATATTTCCGGCTAATAATCTACTGATGTATCAGCGGAGCTTGTTCATGGCAAGTGCCATAAGAAACAACAACAAAAACAACATTAAATTTCTTAGAATGAAACATAATATCTCTAAAAAATAACAAACTTTCATTTTGTTCAACATATAGACTCTGAACTCAGTTTGAATTGCTATAATTTGCGTATTATTAGCTTTCGAATTTTGGAACTATTTTTTTATTTAACAAAACAAAATTCCACAAATATTTCTCAAATATATATGGAATAATATGGCATAATACACTCTATACCAAGAATTCAGAGAATGGATAAAACATGATAATAATAAATCTATATTAATAAAAATGCAAC
The DNA here is from genome assembly GCA_026289955.1 of Argiope argentata. Classification (NCBI taxonomy): domain Eukaryota; kingdom Metazoa; phylum Arthropoda; class Arachnida; order Araneae; family Araneidae; genus Argiope; species Argiope argentata. The sequence goes on from JAOUZG010053093.1 coordinate 6,342,232, forward strand.
TCGAAATGCGTTGCTAAGCTCAAAACTGGAGAACGGCTCGACTGATTCGGCTAATTTTTATTTTAATATTTTCGTTAAGACACGAGAATGGTTCTTATGGAGAGAAAAAATGAAAAAACTGCGTGGAAAATAGTTAAAACGACACTTTTCTTACTTTCCCGCCAAAAATCTTCATTTCCTCCCCCCACACCAACTGAGTAAGATAGCAGGAAGTAATAAATTATGATTTGTTTAGAAAGAAATACGCGAAGTCAGTTGGTTTTCATTCATAGATAACGGAATGTTTAAAAAAGAAAGAAAATAGTTGCTTTTATTATTAGTCTGTATGAATATTTAATCTATGCCTGCTCAAAATAAAATTTGGGCAGGGAAGAAAAAAAAAGAATAACAAAGTGAAAATAGGGTTTGTAGAAACAAAATTAGTGAAGAAAAAAAGGATAGAAAAAAAAAAGAAGAAAAGAAAAGAAGGATGTGTCTGTTTCAATATTATTTCCTCTGTGCGCGGCATTTTCCAAGCTGTTTTTAAACTTTGAAAACCAATTGTGTCTTTATTGTTTAGTGTGTTTACATTTATGAAAATTTGAATCTCACTATTATTTAAAAACGTAGAATTTAGACCTTTCTCTCCACCATTAAAGTAAAATATCAATTCCGGGACAATCATTGCTCGGATAGAAAGAGAAAGATGAATAGTACAATGAACAGAACATCTGATAAAAATAATACTAAATAATACTCTAAATGAATTATATGATTATCAAAATTTGTTTGGTTTAAAAATATTTTGATGAAAAACCTGTTATGAGACACAGCTACATAAAAAATTATATGAAAATTTTTGCGAGCACTAATACTGGCGAACCGACTGGTCGCCAAAATCGGCTAGTATAAAATATATGTGTTTGCAGGCGATAAAGGAAAAGAAATTACCTACACATATGAAGAACCCAGCTCTTCCACGGACATTAGTTGGACAGTACTCGCTGTTCAACGTCACTCTGAAACAAGATAAAAATATTTTAATTGCAGCAGATAAAATTAAGTACATTACATAGGTAAATAAAATTTATAGCGCAATAAAATACTATGGTGTTTAAATAGAATCCGGAAAACTTCAATTAAAATATATATACGGAAGAGAACGTTTACAAACTTTTATCAAACGTTTCTACAACTTCTAAGAACATCTGGCAATAGTTAGAAAGTATTACTTTTTATCGTCTGAAAAGATTTGTTTTCAACTAGATAAAATTTTTCATCGTATCGGTTTTTCAATTTGTCAGATATTATTGAGCAAAGAACTTTCATTAAATTCGGTTATTGTAACGGAATTGTGGCTACAAATGTATTCGAAATATTGAACAGCTTTGAAAGAAAACTATTTATCAAGAAAAATTGTTTGATTAGTATAAAAAGTTAAAAAAAATGATAGAGAATGGGTCGGAGATCGTTTGCCATCTAGCAGACCATCGAATTCGATTAACGATTAAGAAATCGATATGGTTAGTGAATGGAGGCTTTATAATTGTCGTTTGACAATGAGACACATTATTGATAAAGTTTCAATATTAATTGGTTTTTAACAAGACATTTTTTAATATTTAAAGTTTCCACGGTGAATTTTTCTAGTTATTCCAAAAACTTCGAATTTGTTCTAAAAATAAAATCTACTTCAACCGCTGAACGAACTAAATTTGGCTAAATTAAAATACGAATTTCGCAAAACGATTACTTTAAGAAGGATGTTATTTCGAATGAAGATAATATACTTTTAATACAGAAACCTTTGAAGATCAACGTGAAAGGCGTGAACGAACTATTAATACTACTTTAAAGCCGTCATGAGTCAAAGTAATATTAACAGTTTTGTTTGATTATCATAGTGTCGTTCATTATAAATTCCTACCAATTAATTATTGAAGTAATCTTTAAATATAAAAAAAACAGACTTATAGAATAGGAAATACATATACTTTTAATACATATACGCAATACAGTGCTACCAGTGCTTCTAACATTTGACATCTAACGAGTTGGGTGAGCTCAGGATGGAAGAGAAGGAAAAGAGAAAAGAAAGAGAAAAGCAGGAAGCCATTCAGGTATCTTCAGAGAGAATCCCATTGGTGTCAAGATCTACACGACTGTACTTAATATTTTAGCGAACTAATAACGAAATGAAGGGAGCAAGAATATTTAAAAACAAATGGTTACAATGGGTTGAACTTATCGAGAAAAGAGATTACGCGTGGAAAAGGAAAAGAAAACTATCGCTTTTATTATATGTTGTCGAATGTTAAAATTTAACTGTAAACAAATAGCTCTAAGTATATTTCTCTACTTTCTATAGCATTCTTATCTAAATTGAATTAACACTTCAATAATTGATGAGTTTGAATTTTTTTAGAAATAATATTGATAAGACTTACTAAAAACTTTGTTCACTCAAAAGAAAAAGGATTTTAAAAATAAAATTAAAAATTAATAAATCATAAGTGAAAAATTGATTGAACCCTTTGTAATCCGAAAAATAATTAGATGCAAAATTATTCACCTTACACAAAGATTTGTTTATTTCTATGAAAAATAAATATACATAATTCTTTTAAGTCAATTTTCTTTGAAAAATTAATCGGCATATCTTAACTAACGGCGTTTTTAACAATTAAATTTGAAAAATAAATAAATAAAACGACAAAATGATGCACAGTCCTGAATGTCGAGTCACAATGGGTTAAGGGTGAAAAGGATTTCAAGACAGGCCATCTATAAAATTTAGCAATGGATATTGCAGTCTTACTTTATAAAATAATTTTCTTACTAAAATGGTGCTTGTAATATGATAAAATCTTTAAAAAATTCTTTTCTAAAGCTATCAACTTCATTTTTGTATTCCGTTTCCTTTATTTTTAATACTTTTTAAAATATAGTACAAAATTTGAAGCAATTTTCAATGTTATGAAATTCAAACTCACCCTTGGAAATATTCAATCTCGCGTTTTTGCCTGCACTAAAACTAAGAAAAAAGCTTCTTTTGGATAATAATACCAAAGTAGAATTTTTATTTTTAAGTTGTGAGTGATATAGTATAGTTTCACTTATTCAATAAAATTCATATTTTGGGGCTTAAGAAATAAAAAATGAAATTTTAAAAATATTTATTCCACATTAATATTTATCAATCCAAAATATTAATAATCTGGGAGAAAAAAATATTCACTAAATGCGGTTAGTTTGTCTAAAACGACCTGAAATGGGGAGAGAAAAATAAGAGTTTGCTTTACATTAATAAGACTCATGAATAATAACTGTAATAAGATAGTGAAAATATTTTTCGTGAATTTTTAACCAAAGATCTCACAGATGCATCTCCGAAAGTTAGTATTCATCTGATTGGCATCATGTCATTTTTTCTTATTACCACGCCTGATACCGTTTCTTCCTGGGCACAGTTTTGAGTCCATTAATTTGATACAAAAAATTGTTAGAAGCTGCGAAGGTGGTTCATAAAAATGATTTTAAAGTACATTTTGATGATTGGAAACAAAGTTAGCTTTAGAATAGGAACTTTGCAAGAAACTGATACCTCTGTTCTTTTGCTGATAATTTTGATTACACATATCACAAAAGTTTACTAATAATACTGTTTACTTTTAAATGCAAAAAGATTCTTTGTTTAATCTAGACAGAAGATGTGGCAAATAGGATATTGTATGTAAGTCAACTGCAGATTTTTTCTTGGTTTTGGCGGACGAAATCTTAATATCTTTACATTCATTATTTGTACTTTAGGAAAATTTTCTTTGAAGATTTTAGTTTATTTAACTGGTATTACAGACAAAATTAATAAATATTTAAATTTGATCAAGAAAGCATTCTTAAACTTCACATTGGCTCCTTCTTCCTTTATTATTAGCATTTCTATTACAACTTACCGGGTGTTTAAAAAATGATCGATATATTAGAAAAATCAATAAAAACTAAACGGAAAGCCATAGAAATACAACGTTTGCTGCGATATGCTTGGAACAACGGTAAATTATCAGGCTTATAAATTTGCAAAACTAGTTACAATTTTCAACAGTCTACAATTTCTGCAGTCTAGAAAAAAAAAAAACGTAAACTACGATATTTTCCGCATATCCACTATTCGCAGTTATAAAAGGACGTAGTCTCAGAACGAAATGAGCAGACACATTTTTAGCTCGCACGTTTTTAGCTCATTTAGACATTTAGACATTTAGAAAAATTTTCGTCATTCTGTCCTCAGCCATGGCGGAGGGCTGACGTCCTGAACACTTGTTAGACTGGAGCGCATCACTACCACTGACTCGTCCTTCTGAGGATTTGTTACGGAAGGGGGGTGATGTTGCGAGCGCGGGAGCGAAAAGACACTGCCCTGAGCCCAATAGTGATAACAACATCTGCACTTGCGCCAACAGTGCCATACTGTTAGTCTTAGAGAATAAAATCTCATCTCAACGATCCATGATGTTTCTTGTTGATAGCCTGGCTCCGGACCCCACTGCCACAGAACAAGCGAACAGCCCACTTCACATTGAATACGAAAAGAACCGGAAATTGATGATGGATGCTATGAATACCCTGACTGGTGAGAGAAATTCCATTATTGCTGCTGGCTGTCTGTTAAGAAATAAGGATAATGACGAAAGCTTCCAATTAACCCCCAAAAGAAAAGCGGCTAAGGCCCCAAATAGTAGCTCAAATGAGCCTGAAATACCTCTTACTAATAAATTTGGACTCCTAAATAATGCAGATGATCTCGATAATGAGGACATAGTCGTCCCTGAACTTAATCCTAAAATTCCCCCAATAATGCTGAAATTACTAAGGACTATAACAAAATCCTAGCCCTTATTAACGAAAAATTTGGAGTCAATAATAACCAACTCACAAATAATTTTATCAAAATCTATCCAGGCTCAGTAGAAAATCAACAAAAAATTCAAAAATTACTTGACGAGAACGAACTTGAGCATTTCATCATCTATATCTATACCCCCAGAGTATTAAGACCCATAAAAGTAGTTATCAAGAGTTTACCCTTAAATTATATGAATGAAGCACTGGAAAGGGAACTTAATAACCTAGGATTTAGTGTAAATAAAGTTGTAAGATTCACGCAGATCAAAACCCGTAGACCCCCTACCTATTCTACTTGTAGAGCTGAGAAAAAATGACATCGTAGAAGAAATTTATAGTCTAACAAACATTGATTACTTAAAAATAACAGTGGAGAGATATAGAGGCAGGAACTCAATCTCACAATGCTATAATTGCAATTTATTTGGCCACGTCTCAAAAAACTGTGCTCTCATGCCGAGGTGTCTAAAATGCGGTGAAAATCCCCAAACTAGGAATTGCTCCCCAAAAGAAAAACTAGAGAACCCTAAATGTATTAACTGCGAGCAGTTCGGACACACTGCAGCCTTTAGAGGCTGTCCAAAATTCCCCAGAATCAATAGCTCACATGTTAACCGACAGAACTACTTTAACTCTAATCATATTAGAAATAACCTTTCGTTTGCAAGTTGTATTAAAACTAATATACCAACTAAAGAAAATAGTAATCCCAATCAAGAACAATCTGAAAATTCTATCTCATCCCCCAATGAAATTGCAGACTTAATTGATGCCTTTAATGAAATTAAAAACCTCTTCTCCTTGTTTCCTAACTTAATTAACGCAACGCGAGAAATGAGAATAGTCTCCGACCCGATGGCAAAGTTCTTCATCCTTTCCCAGGCACTAACTAAAACAAACCCTTAAACTCCCTTTAAATACTCTCAGCCAGCAACCAATGAAAATAAAGTATCCTGCAACCCCACGCTCCATCTCCACCTCATCATCTAACAGAAAGAGAAAGTCCAGGCCAGTCCATAAGACATGCTGTCTCCCAGTTCCCGCAAAGCTCGAGGATAAGCCCCGGCAGGGGCTAGGCGTCTCGTAAAATGTACTCTTAGACGAAATGAGCAGAAACAGTATAGACGTCTCAGGCGGCGGTGGCTTCACATGCTCCATATGCATTGCTCCAGTTGTTCAATTATTTTTGGATTGTGGCGGTTCACCTGGTCTTTCAAGTGTCCCCACAGAAAGAAGTCACAGGGGTTCATGTCTGGCGAATAGGGAGGTCAATACACCCCGCTTCCTGTACGTGTTGGATGTCCATGGAATAGTTCATGGAGGGGGTTGCAGTTTTACTTTTTTATAGATAGAGGTGTAAACTAGCATATGAGACGATACGGGGGAGGTTGTATTAATTTGGACCACAGCTGCAGCACGCCGAATGGAAACCAGAGGCTGCTGTTGGATCACCTGTTGCTGAGCCAACAAGCTGAGCCTAGCGCTCTTTGGTTGCCGTACGCGGTATCCCTACTTCTTTAGCGCCTTCATCTTTCACGTTCTCAGTCCGTTGAAATTTTTCACGGATTCTTTATTGTATCGCTTTTTGGTCCTTTGGCTACATTAAACTTCCGTACAAAACTTCGTCTGGTTGCAACAACACTGTGTCGTAAATGGTGGAATTCCAATATCAGAAAAATCCTATGTTCTAATGAATAAACCATTTTTTTTGCACATCAAACTTGTGACGTTTGAACCACAAACAATTACAGCAGACGATTACAGAATGATTTACAGACGATTAAAGACGATTTACAGAATGGTGAACTCACAGATTGCGTTTTCTTTTATTTTTTCCAATCGCCTACAGCACCATCTGTAGTTGTAAATTGTAACTAATTTAAAAAATTTGTCAGCCTGAAAATTCACTATTATCCCAAGCATATTGCAACAAACAGTGTAATTCTATCACTGCTAGTTCAGTTTTTATTAGTTTTTCAAACATACCGGTCATTTTTGAAACACACGGTATATACGAGGACTATGTTTTTCAAGGTCTGATGGGTCGCTAAAAGAAAACATCGGGGAAAATTGGCTAGGTTTGCACGCAGACGTCTTGCCCTGTGTTCAGGGGAACGCGATGATTTGTGGTTGCCATTTATGAGTACGTAGGAAGCACATAAGCATGCATCGAAAAATAGTCTCCCACAAAATATGAATTACATTCCGTCATTCGATTACTGCATAATGAAGAAAGCAATGCAGCTGACATTCATAAATGAATGAGTAAAGTGCACCGAGAAGCGTTTATGAGAGACAGCAAAGTGCGGAAATGGTGCAGGAACTTTGATGCTGGATGTTCATGATGCAGGCTACAAGGGAAACCGATAATCTTTTTCAGAACAGGGATCAGATGATTCGTGTAAATTGACGATTCACAATTTCTACCTTGAATGATTTCTTTCTGAAAATGTCACAGTCAACTCTGTATACCATTGAAAGATAAAATCGTCAGGCATTGTGAACAATGCAAGGTCAATGGTTGCAGTTGAAACAACGATCCTCCTGAAACGTTTTAAATTAGAAGTTTTTGATCACCCATCATATAGTCCTGGCTTGGCTCCCACAAACTTTCATCTCTTTGCCCACATGAAACGCTCGATTGGAGGACAAACATTTCGCCACATGCAACGAGCTTCAGACCTGCGTGCATAATTGGCTGAAAACACAGGTGGATGATTCTATGATGAAATTATTGGAAAATTGGTACCACGCTACAGCAAATGTATTGATCGGAATGGCGATTACGTCGAAAAGTTGATTCATGTCGTATCATATTGTTCTAAATAAAATTCTCTTGATTCTGACTATGATTTTTCTTAAGCGACTTATAGGAGCTTGAAAAAAAGAACCCTCGTATTATTATTACACTATATTATTATTAACAAATAAAAAATTATAATCGATAGATTTTGGGCATTATCTTTTTCTTTCTAAAAAGTAGACTTTTATTTTAGCATTCCTTGTGAGCTGAAACAATTTGTGTCATTTGTGAGTGTATAATTAGACAAAAAAATTAAAATGCATGTAACAATGAAATAGAGTCTTTTAGTAAAGACATAAAGTTTAAGACTACCTTTACATTGTCAAAACATTCGTAAAGAATACGATTGTTTATACATTCCCTGTAGACAACAATGACAAGAAGGAATTTGTGCACAATACAGAAATAAACAATATATTTTCTTATAAAACAGTGCGACTTCCCTTTGTAACTTTTTAAGGACAGAATACTATTTCAAGCTACCGTTAACAGGCATGTTCTTAGTCATTAATGTCACGCAGAACAAATATGTTGCCATTCGATATTACTTTTTGTGTTTCATTGAACTATGTCGGCAATTCAACAGTTAATTTAATTTCTTTGAGTTTTTCTGGCACAAAATACTGCAATGCAAGCATTAAAGATTCGTATTGAGAAGGTTTCTGGATCATGATGTCATTTGTACGACCAAGAGCGATTCCGATGACCAATTTGGAAATTCCGATTTCTTAATAATTACTAAATAAAGAAATTGTTAAGTCACGAAATAAAACTTCATCCTACCTTAAGGTGAGAATTTTCATCTATTTTATTTTTAAAAAAAGATGTTACCATTGGTTTTGGTGCTTTTTAAATATTGTCATGGTGCGTGAAATTGCAACTCTTACCCTTGCGCAATACCGCCCAGAGAGAACCCCATGCATGACCTGAAGATCACCATCCAGACGAAGGAAGGAGATGCAGCACTTACTGCCCCAAACAAGAACAGAAGGATGGAAGACACGGCAAGAGACTGAAACAACAAAAGAATTCGTTGAGAATCAGTAATTAGAATTAGTAGTTTAGAAATTTAAACTAAACTATTTAAACTATCGTTATAAAGCAAATAATTTTTTGTACAATATAGAAAAAATATTCCTTTCAAATAAAAGAATTTTAAACTATTAGTGCATAAGATCAATCGTACAAGAGAAATATTAACAATAATAAAATTCTGAGTAGCGGATAATTCAACAAATTTTCAGCATATATTTAAGAATTTATACTTGATATTACAAGATATTTTGAAGTAGGGCATTTAAATATTATTGTTTTTGATTTTTAGTGATTATTGTTTTTGATTTTTTAGTAATTATTGTTTTTGATTTCTAGCAAATATTGTTTTTGATTTTTAGTAATTATGGTTTTTAATTTCTAGCAATTATTGTTATTGATTTCTAGAATGTAAAAGTATATAAAAATAATCCTTTTAGACTATTACTAAGCAATCCCAAAAGTTGTTATCATTGACATTTTAATATTATTAAAATTCAAAATTTGAAGAAATCATTTTCAAATGATTCTTGTTTAGATAAAATATATTATATTTATTAAAATATTTTTATAAATTATATCACAAGCCTATAGAAAGATTATTCTATCTATTATGCTTATATATATATTAAATATTAGTAAATTTTTAAAATCCATTTCCCAAGACATAAATGTTGAAAAGCTTAATAGTTCCTATTCTAGAGTAAACTATTCTACCTCTCTGATTTAGTAGCATTACTGTGATCAAAACAATTATTCTCCTCGCCAGCTGGCATTTTTGATATAAATTGAAAAGGGCAACTATTTTTTTTTTTGGATCCTGAATTACGCCGAAGTATAACCAATTTCTTATATGAACGAGAGGATAGGATTAAAATGTGCATTAAGTAAAAGTCTTATTAAAAAATAGAAAAATTCAAAATTGGGAAAGAATAGCAAATTTACTACAAACTTTATGCATAAAAGTTAATTTAATAATTTTTTGAAAGATACGTACAAAAGCAGTTTAAATTTAAAATATTTGAATAACAAACGTCGTGCAATCGGTGCATTTAAAACCAAAAGGAGGAATTCTTCTTAGTTCACAGACCCATTAGTTCTTTAAGGTTGCAAATTTGAAAAATGTGATATAATGAAATGAAAAATAATGGAATAACTTTTATTCATTCTTAAGAAATGTATAAAAAATATGAAGAAAAAGTTTTAAGAACTTTTTTACTGTCTTTTCCCTACATAGAAGATGGAATTAAACTTGGTTGTTTAGCGTGTCTAAAATTGGATTTCCTGCAGCGTTATTCGGACTTTTATGCTGTAAACTGCGTGCAAGTTAGTAATTAGAGCATCGAGATGTTGCAAAAAAAACTATTCTAGGAAAGCTACTCTAACGTTGGCAGACTACTGTTTTATTATTTTTAATGATGACTCTGAGAAAATGCATATTAAACAATCCAAAACGATCTCGTAACATAGATTAAATAGATAAATGTTCTTTGTATGACCTTTGCTTCCTATTAAAAACACCTATTACGCCTATTAAAATTCCCATTATTACACCAATTTCCTGTTATGTTATAAATATCATTGGAATGGGAAAAATTTCTTTTCATTTTTTATACGTGTGTCCAGTAATCAAAATTAATACGAACTGTTTATTTTAATCTCGGAGAAAAAAATAATCAAAATTTTTATGTCTCTATTTTTTTTTTATCATTCATGGGGAGAATATTTCCTAATTTTTACAGATATGATAAAGTTTTATTCTCTATTTTAGAAAGCTATTTTTGATTGATTTGGTGGCAATATACAGTTTAAGATAATAATTTTAACTTTTATGAGTTACAAAATGTTTAAGAGATGACTGACCCGCTTTCTACCGTAGACATCTGCCACGGCTCCCAAGACAGGGCTTCCCACCATGATGCCAGCAAACACGATCTAGAAATAAAAATATAAAAAAAAACGCGTTCAGCATTTTTTTAAACTTTAGGAATAGAGCATTTCTATAGCATGATTCCAAAAGAGTATAAAGCATTAAAAAAATATAGCTGAAACTCGACAAAATATTATAACGATGATTCAAAAATTACTTGAATAACATTTAAAATTTATGTTGTTGTTGTTGTTACTTATGGCACTTACCATGGATTAATTCTTTTTGAGTACAGTGATGAAACGTTATGTCGCCATCACCATTTCGGTTGGTGTTTCCGAAATAATCAAGTAATTGACATTTCATAACGAGAACAACAATTTGATGGAGCTCTTAAAAGTAACTTAAGTTTTGTCTTTGGACTCAGCAAATGATTAAAGCAACAATTATTTATAATAGATCATTTCTATGTGTTTGGTTGCGCATATACAGAATAATTGCCTAATATTCGCTGAGTTTTGAATGCTTATAACCGAACCTATAACGTAATAATCTGTTTGTAGATTTTTGCACATTATAAGGAGAAATTCAAATAATTAATTACATTTTTGAGCATATTGTATATTAGGGTTTTTGAAGGATATATATATGTTCTTTAAAATTATATTTGCCTTCAAGCAAAATTTTTAAAATAATCAGCTCTCTTCAAATCCAAATTTTGCACGATTCTATCAACTTCAATAGCTCATAACCAATAAATACCTTTTCATATTCATTAATAAGATTGATTAATAGTCCAACTTCTATTCTTTCTTCTCCAACAAACATGTAGGGGAATAATATACTTGTTGATTAAATTTTCAAGTAATTAATCGAATTTATATTTCATCTGTATAACTCCAAACATTTGAACAATATATTTATTCTTGCAGCACTATTCTACCGGTAAGACAGATACCTATTGAACTAAGGAGTCTCTTGCTTCATCATCAAGAAAATCAGGAGAGTGGCATTTAAGTATCTACAGACATACACATGGGATCGTAAGAAACTGACATCATTAAAATGGGACACTATTTACGATTATTGTTTTATTAAGAATGAAATGGAAACTATTGCTTTATTAAGAGTGGAAATCGGCATGATCTTGAAAACTACCCTGTATTGTCATCCTTTAAATCTGCATAAACATAATCATTGAATGTTTGAATGCATTTGTACATCTACTTTATTGATTGATTCAATTTATTTTTTGAAGAAATTCCTTTTTGTTTTTATAATTAACATTTTTTCTACTCAAATATGCATTAACTATTAAGCTGCAACTTGTTGGCCTTTTATAAATGCTCTTTAATTACTTTGTTGCTTTTAGACAATTGCTTCTTCTCTTATAGGAATATTTTTGAAGAAAGTTGATAAATATTCAGGTGATAATTAAATGAATGGAAAAAAATGTTTTATTTTTTCATCGCCTTTTTTTTAGTAAAATGTACCAAGTACAAAAAGGAATTTATTATTCAAAAAAAAAAATTGAAGAACTTCAGAAATTAAAATATTTTTGATTCTAAATAGAAGGTAAAGGAATCAGCGAGAACTAAATTATAAACAAAGCTAATTATGAAAAGAAATATTTGATGAAAACGGGCATACTTTTTCATGGAAGTTTTCGTCTTATACCTGTAGTTATTAACATTTAAGTGTTTCTCAGGATTCAGTGTGTGTATTGCACTCTAATACCAATTAGAATTCTTAATCGATATACATCACAGTTGTAATTGGGGAATAGGATAATAGTAAGGATGTTTCTTTTAGGGATTTAATCTTTATTTCTTTGTCTTTCAGCCTAGAATTTCTTTGAATAATCCATTTTGGATATCTATCATATAGTTCCTTTCCCTCTTTCTATGAAAGATCATATCACTGAAATCATGCGTTGTTACGATTATTACAAAAAACTTTAATGTAATTATAATTGGATTATCGTAAGATTTATCTCTTTCTTTTCTTCTTCACAATGCGCAAGAGTGCACAGTTTCAAGCTAGACTTTGTAGTTTTAATGAAGCAATTTTATGAAAGATTATGAAGAATTTTTCTATACATACGGAAGTTAATAGAGCAATTTGCCACCGGAATAACGTCCAATCACAAGCCATGAAATCACCAATAATAGATAAGATGAAAATTTCGAAGGCATCCGCTAACTGGAAAAAACAGAAAGATTGTAATTAAACAAGAGAAAAAGAAAAAAACCCAATTCATTAAGCATGAGTTATATTTCAGAAATAAATTGAAATATAATACGAAAATTTTCTATATGGCGAAACAACAAAAAGTAGGCGAGATTTTCAAAAGGGGATAAACCACCCCTCTTTTTTATACTTTTTTTTAAATAAAAGGGTCATCATTCATTTTCACATCTAAATACACTTTTAAATTACTTAATCTAATAAATATTTTCATTAGGTTGTTTTTGAATTCTCCTAAATATGCGAATTTGCTTTATTTATTTATTTATTTCGATTCGCTTAAGGCAATCACTAGATTGACTTAAATAAATGGTCGCTAAAACTTTCCTTTAAAATATTTTATGTAACTTAGTCTTATCAACTTCTTCAGCGAAATAGTGCGAAACACTCTTCACATTTTGATAGTTTTAAAACTCATACAATTTTAAAAGTCTGTTTTTTTTATTACGCTTATTTTATTAACTCCATTATGCTCTTTTAGCTATGCATTTTCCAATTTTTTAACCATATCTCCTAAAATAGGAATTTTAGTTTAAAATGGAACTGTTCAAAAACTTTAACTAATATTTTAAAAAAATTTATATGGAAATCAATTATGTTTTTTTTTTAAATTATGGGCATAAGAAATAGAATTATTCAGCATTGAAAAAAAAATATTTTTTTGTGTTAAAGAGCTACTTTTTAATTTATTTGCAATTTCTTGTAGAATTATTTGATATCAACTTCTTTAATCCATTATACAACTCAATTTTATTTTCAAAGGAAAGCATGCACTTCTAAAAGAATTGTAAACTAGAAATTTTATACAGTCCATAGGCCCTATGAATGATATTCAATAAATTCTTCTCAATTCACTGATAGTCACGTTTATTCACGATAATGTATAAGCATACCCTCTATTTATGTCCTCAGTGAGGAAGGTTTACAGTTTACAAGAGAATTTTTCAGGGGAGCCAAAATATAGCTCTGTATGAAAGCAGTGTTCCTTTGTGTATATCTTCTATAGACTAAAACACTGCTAGATATAATTTATTTGAATTTTGTAAACAGACATATTGAGGTTTATAGAAAATTTTCCGTTAAATAAACAAATTATTAACATTTTATTAATTATAAACTATTTTTCGAGCTTCTCAATGGAAAATTTCTTTTTTTTTACCTATACAGATGGGGAAAGGCAAATGATACTTTTGAAACGCTAATGAGGGAATTTAAGAAGTGTTTTGCATATGGTTTTTACATATTATTTTTTAATTTTCATACACTATTAAATGCAATTTACTTTCATTTAATCTTAAAATATGTTTTGAATATCTGTTTATTTCATAATAATTTTATTAATTTGCTAAAAATGATAGTTTTCATATTATTTTAATTTTAATTTCACATTATTTAATTTCTATTCTTAAAATAAAATTGGAATCACAATTTGTAATTATAATTGCATTTTAAAAAGAATTCTAAAAGAATTTGTCCATTAATTTATTATTTTTTAATTTTGTGAAATGTTAATTATAATCACTTATCATTTGATCTTATTTCACTGATTTAAATATCGAGGAATTAATTTCAATAATTTTGGATTTTTTGGCATAAAAACATTTTTCAATTTAAAAAAAATCAAATTTTGGGTAAGAACTAGTCGAGTTCTCTGATAAATCTTTGGATAACAAATACATTTTCCTTATATTGTTTATCTCTTTGTCCTAAGTTTTGCATTACTTTATAAATTATTTTCATGTTCGTGGAAATAATCATAACTATAAGTAATAAAGTTTCAAAAAACTTATAAAAATGTATGTAAGTTACAATATATTGGCAATTCTAAATTGCGAGTAAGACGAATAGATAAAAACATCATCTGGCAATAATAGCCATTTTTATTTTCGTTTCTTCTAAATTTACCTTTAGAATAAACAAATAAAACATTATCTTTCTAACGTAATAGATGGAATCAATATTGCGTTTAAAGTTTCTCAGAAAGTATTTTATAATTACGGTCCTATAAAGTGTTATAAGTTTAACGAAATATCTGTATCAGCCAAGAAACTTCGTTCAAAAAACATAAATGGTCAAATTATTTGTAGCTTTTATGATTGCAATACTAAAGGACGCATGAGATAAAAAGATAAAACTAACATTTCTTTATAATAAACATTCCTTATCTTGTTCATCTAGTTTATTATTAAAAAAATAAATAAAATTTTTATAACTACGAAATAGCTGCAATTATTATCTACAAGGTTCCCCCCAAATAGTTTATAAATATATAAAATAGGTCAGACGTGCAGAAACAAGGTATTTTTGTATTGGAACCTTGGGACAAAATAGATGATTATCTGGCAATGAATAATGTAAATAAAAAAGGGTTACCTGAAAAAACATACAATAGAGATTTCCAAGAGTTTGAACTTCTATTCAGTTATACATGAATAATAACATATGAAAATGTATCGCTTCGTATAGCAAACTCTTTGAACAATTCATTTAAAAGCTTGTTGCAGATGTTGCACATCGCTTGCCATTCTATGCATCATGCTTAGTGCAATATGTGATGTTTTTATTTTTAAAAAGGGGCTATTGTGCTATTACAGATTCATATTCCTTCATTTTGAATAATGCATTTCATCTAGTGTGACATTTTCACAAATTCAATTCACTGAAAAAGAGACTTTGCATATTCTGTTGTAGAAATAACTCAATTTTGTATCTCAGATGAACAAAATGATTCATTTCAGTGCGCCAGAAAACTTCTGCGGAAAAGAGCTTTTGCATACTCTATAGTAGAAACGACTCATTCTTATTTGCCAGATGAATGAATGGATTTCAGGTATAAATAATAGTAGGAGTGAGGCATTTTCACTTAAGTGTGGTTCGAGTAAATCAAAAGACATATTTTCTCCATTAACTCTGCAGGATAGATAGTATACATTAGAGGGAATGCTCATATTTTCCATTTAAGTGGGTTTCTATTCTTCGCTTAAGAGTAAAGTTATTTTATGTAATGTCAAATCTTGATGGGGAGTTTGGAATGCATTGTGTTTTTTGGAGAAATCATAGATGGATTATTCCGCCCCGAAGTATACGGAAAAACTTAAATGACCACACCTCTCCTACAGCAGTTCTGGGGGAAACTGTGGTTGAGTCCGGAGGACCATCACCAGCCACAGTAAAGCCCTTCCCCAAGGAAGTACGTTCCGCCTTGAATGGAAGGTAGTGACTCCCGCCCGTTACCCTCAAGGATGGTGAGAACCAGCCGCCAGGCCGGAAGCTGCTCATCCTCAATTACGAGGTGTCCTCTCCCTCGAGGGACAGCTTTTTATAGAAAGAAAAAAAAAATCTTGATATAAAAATATTAAATTCTTTAGATCATATCCGACATTGAAAATAAGGGGGGTATAAATATTAGAAAGCATGCAAAATCATGTTTGTCATGAATAGCATCAAATGAAATGTTTTTTTTAAATATAAGATGATAAATCCTGCGCCGTTATTTATAAAAATATTTTCGGATTTAATATTTCTCTAATACTTTAAAAAATTAAAATATTTATAGTTTTGCTTTTAATTTTTAATTCTTGTAACATCTCGAAAAATTATGCACTATGCGAACCAGTTCTTAAAAATTCAGTATTGAATTTTTCTTCATAAACATACATATATAATGTTTTAAGATAAAACACTTAAGCATGAATCATTATAACGTACAAAATTCTCTTACATTTCCTTAATTTATTTTTTAAAGAAAACTAAAATAATCGTTATAAATAACTTTCATTTTTTCTTAACTTTCATTTTGATACGAATTTTACAGAAACATCGCAAGTAACAACTTGAATACAGATAAATAAAAGGATTTCAAATATCTACAGCAACGCTAAATTCAATTTTTTTTGTGTATAGAAAGAGGGCTTTCTAATTAATAAAAATTATTTCTTTTATTAGTTTTGCGGTACCATTACTAAAACGTTACTGAAGTTACTGTATTTAAAATAGATTCTGATATTCTACTAACAAAATTGTTATTTATTTTAAGACAGGTGTTAAAAAATTTGTTCATACGTCAAATCATTTCTGGAGGAAGAGGAATTGTCAAGATGCGCTTAAAGACTGATGAAACTTACCCACCCGAGACCCGCCAAGAGAGTGAGTTTCAATTGAAATCTGCCATACCCCACTTTGTTGACAGCATCGTCCACCGAATACACAAGATTTGCTGAAAAAGTGTTAAAGAATCGCCAGTGAATAAAACTATCTGAGAACTAGAAATAAGCAGTTGCCTATATCAATCAAAAATGCAATGTCAAAAAAGTTTAATTCTTATGTTTAAAAATTCAGAAGTTAATGACATATACGCCCAGAAGAATATAAAATTATCGTAGTTTCTCAAGAAAGAAAGTAGTGTAGTTGTCAAAAAAATTCACCCTTGCGATTGTGAAGAAGCTTCTAGATCTTCTTCAATTATATAAATAAACTTTTTTTGGCCCGAATTGCATCTATTCGTTTATCTGTCTATACGTCTCCAACAATGAGAGTTAAAAACCGCTTGTAGCTAAATGAATGAAATGGTTATATGGTTACACCAAATTTGTAGATTTCTTGCAAATTTTGAGTCAAATCCATTTGGAGGAAGTCTATCTGTTCCGTGTTTTCGAATTTAAGCTAATATGATAAATACAAAATGAAGAGAGCTAAATGAATAAAATTCAATACACAGACTCATCGTCTACTATCTAGATACATAAAATATTTTGGGCCGAATTCAGTAGAAATTGAAAGACTTCCAGTCCGGATAATCAGAAGCATGTATGCAGTAATTGAAAAATGCAATTGCTTAAATAAATGAAACTTGACATATGATATTGTGACTACAATCAGTATCAAACATTTGTTGTTGTTTCTTATGGCGCTTGCCATGGACAAGCTCGCTGCGGAAGTCAGTGATTTAAGCCTAATCAGTGTCTGGTTTTCTGTAGTAGCGCTAACTAGTGCCAAGAGTACGACTTTTACTATTTAATCATCCATTCGCTTGTACGACGTCTTTTTACGGGGAGGGGCACATTCACACACCTTACAGATAGAGCACAGAAGGACAATCATGCCCAAACTGGGACTCGAACCCGGGATGCCCAGATAACGGGGAAGTCACACTACCCCTATGCTAGGATGCCAGCTTAAATTTTTGTTTCAAAATATTGGGAAAGACTCGTCTAAAACACAAATTCGCCTTCATTAGATAGTATGATGACTCCCTAATAAAGCCGCCATTGACTTTTTTTTGACAGTCATCCCTCTGGTGGATGTAAAGATGCATTAAATGCACCATTTAACTAAAAGCAATATATTGGTTATTCAGCAATCAAAGAGTTCTTTTTTAGCCTACTTTCATCTTTTCCATATATGTTTAGTATTCAAGTGTAAAAAAGCAGTAATTTAATTAATTCATTTCTCGACTTTTATCTTTGAACAATAATTAATATTTTTCTAATATAAATATTTACATTAGCAAGATTATAATAACTCCAATATTAACATTCTAATTGTGAATTAATATAAAATCCAAGCAAACTAAAAATAAGGCTTGCATATTTAATATTCAACAATTTACAAACAGATGATATTAAATTCAGTTTATATTTCAAGATCAAGTACAATAAAATATGAATGCCAAACAGAAGATAGAAAATGTAATTCATATTTTAAGATCATATATAAACAGTTCCTAAAATTTTGATAACTTCAATTAACAAAACAATATAACTATCTCTTTTCTTGAGGGATTGGATGCTTTTTATGAGCACATAAAGAAACTTATTAACTTTCTTATCAACTGTAATAAGAAGAAGGGCATATCTTAAAAAAGGCGA
>JAOUZG010053093.1:6370931-6400166 GCA_026289955.1 Argiope argentata
GATTCAACTAAAGAATAAATGCGATCGGATAAGTTTAAATCCTTTGGAAAAATTTGCTAAATAAATTAGTTCTTCGAATTCTTATTACAAAAGTCATTTGTTGTTATTTCTTGAAGTAACATAATGAAGTAACATTCATAAAAGACGGAAAAATTTTGTGTGGTAGGCACAATATCTCCTTAACTTGGAGAGAAAGCGATTTCTGGTTTTATTTCATTCTTTTCGAAATAAGCCTTTTAATTCGTGATCTTCTTTTATTGCAAACATTTCTTAGGATTATTATAATCATGTCAGAAAATGCTTTTGTTTTTGGTATGAGGGTTTTGGTGTCAACAAAAATCCATAGTCAAACAGGAAATTTTAATCCGTAGACGAAATATTGAAATTTTATTATCCGCACGAGCATTTTAAAAAATCAGTTTTCAATAATGTGTTTTTGCCATTGCATTTATAAAAGCTCTGATTAAAAAAAATAGTTTAATTATTACAGCAAATAAAACCTAGAATAATATCATTTTGAGCAGGTGATGATATAAAAGGAAATAAATAGGAAATATGATATTTTTTTAAGCAATAAATGCAAGATAAATTTTTTTGGATAGTTTGCAATAATTGGTGCTTGGCCGTTCAAGAAATTATGTTCTGATATAATACATTGAAATATGCATAGCAGATTTCATTTTAATCTTTTATTATAACTGAAATTGATAAATTTGGTTTTTAGCATCAAAAGTTGTCATCATCTAGTGCAACAGATTTTTTAGGATTCAAATTCTTGAATAGTATGATAAATAATCACTTACTAAATTCAATATATGTGGTGCCATTCTATGTGGATTAAATATTCTTTTGGCCACAATTAATTAATTTTCGAAGGAATTTTTGTATGATTTCCATTTTATCTGTCATATTACCACATGTTTATATATAATAGAATATTCCGGTGGCTGCTTAAGAATAACTAATATTTTCAGTTTTACAAACGCGAATTTATTAAGTCATCATTCTTTCCTTCCGAAATTTCTGGAAAGCTATTACACTTAAATTCTTTTAAAAAGAGTATCGACAAATAAAAATCAGATGAAAGGGAAATAAAACTCAATACGTTTTTTTCAGGGTGAGGAATTGTTTTAAGGCCTCAGTTTTAGTAGTCGTTCTAGGAGATTTTCAAAAGGAATATTATCGAACGTGCAACATTCGCATGCTAGTAATTAAAATATTTTTCTGAGCATTGCTAACGTTCTGCGGCTTTCAAGCGTACGATTACATTTGCTGCTCATGAAATCTCAGAGTTTGATGAAACTCTCCTGAAAATAAGACACCTTTCTCCAAAATTCCGCCGTCATTTTGAAGGTGCTGAAGAGTTTCATAAGCTCTCTTTGTAATTGGAATCACCCACTCACATCAAGCGAGTTTGCAAATTTATCCGGGCAACGATATGTTGCATTGTTTGCTTACACTGCATACGAAAATCGTGGTTTCAGCTAAAAAGTTAAATGCTTTCTACAAAATAAGATGGTACCCAAACATGTAATGTTCACAAAGCAAGAAAAAATTTGCTTGATTCTCAGAAATATCACCTAATTTTAGATCCATATTTATACCCATACAATTTAAGGAATGTTTATATTTAAAATTTCTTCAATAAGTAATAAAATGTTCTGAATACCATATTTAAATTTTTGAAGTATTACGAGTTTTTATATTAGGAAGTTTAAAAGAAGCAAACAAATCTGTAGTTAGAAAATAGAAATCTAAAAAAATGTGTGTTGTCCAGAGAGTTGAAGTAATTAAAGAGGGAATGCAACCCTATTTTGGTTAGGACAAGATGAAATCACGTGACTTGCGGATAGAATTAGTACCGCATTCTCCATTTCCCGTTGTATTTCCATAGCAGATTATTTCTCGCTTTTAACTGTTCAATTTTAAAGCTTTTAAGTCTTGTTGTGCAATTGGATGCAAAGAAAAATCTTCTAAGAATAGTCCTGTATCATTTCATAGCTTATGTACAATAAACATATTCTATTTATTTAAGTAAGTTTAAAATATCGTAACTTGGATCACTCAGTGATTTTGATATTATAACTGAATAATATTTCATAGTTTGTTTTAGCTATTGTATTTAATTTATGTAACTTGTTACTAAGCTTCATTTAAATGGATATGTACGATTATATTTTGATAATCGCTTTATTTTAATTTCGATTGTGTTGCACGCGCTTGGCTGCAAACTTGGAGTGATTTCTTTCTCGTCAATGCAAGTGTGTTTATAAACATCAATACAAGAATATGTATAAATAAATATTTATTATCCTAATTCTTGGAATGTAATTTAATTTATTAGGAAGAAAAATAATTATAAATACGAATGCCTTTTTTTAAATATCCAGAAAAAAAGAAAGTCTTAGGTCACTTTTATAATATCTTTTTTACAAAAGGTTTTTTATTTGTTTGAGGTAATGATAGAAATATTTGAACATGTAATGTGCAATTAAAGATGTTTTTAAGTAAATAAAAGAAATAAAATATTTACTTAACGAAGAAAAATAATTATTTTTAATTAATGCAAAAAAGCAAGAAGCTAAACATGATTTAAGTCAACAAACTCAGCTATTGATGTTTTGAAAATGAAAAATTATTTTCGAAACCAGTTCGCTTGTTTTTGCTTAGTAGAATAATTTAAAAACAAGAAAAGAAAAAAAAAACTTTTCAGGAAATGAAAATCGACTCTACTGTATGCCGGAAAACAAAAGATTACGCTACAGATTTTGAGTTTGGCAAATTTTGAAATAAGTCGCCGAAAAAGTTATTTTTATTATCAGATTTTTCACAAGTCAAATGGCTCATGTTGCGTACACTTGTTTGATTAAGAAACATACGACTAGTTCCTCTATTTATATATCTGTTCTGTGGTGGTGTCTCATTTTAAAAAATATGACAGAATAAAAGACATTATTGTGTATTTTATAGAGGTTTCATAAAATATACAATAATGCGTTAAAAAATAACAAATTTATCAAGTAAAGGGAAATCGCATCTTAAAAGCAATAACGTTTTCAGATAAGGGAATTCTATAAGTTTCAAATTAATAAGCAAATGTAGATTTTAGATTTGTGTATGCATTATACATTTAGACACCTTTTTTATATTTAATCTGAAACCAGTATCCCTGATTAAATGCCTAGAGGCTAAATGTCCCAGAGAGAAATTAAAATATTTGCCTGCAACAACCCAACTAATTAGCTCCCATTTGTGTTGATTTGTAGCATTTGATTCCAGCAACTCTTTCTTTATATGTATATCTGTACTTTCTATTATAGGTATTCTAAATGAGGATATAAAAACTGCTTTCACCTTGCTCAAAAGATAAGGATATAGAACTTTGTTTAAAACATCGTAATATCCATAAACTTTTATCTCTTTTTAATGGCTATAATTTTTTTTCGTAGTCTTATCTTTGTACAGTCATACTACTCATTCCTTCGATGATAGTAAAAAGAAAGTCTGAAAATAGAAAAAATGAAATAATCTTGCAGCTAACTACAAACGAAAGAATTACAAATCCTTACCATTAAATTGAATGCTAATAATTACTTTGCTTCTTATAATTATAGACTGATTTCAGCTTCAATTATAAGAAATAGAAATTTTTATCAGGATTCAGTCAGAACAAATTAAGAATAAAATAATTTTTTCTTGAATATGATGTTTAAATTGTCGAAAAAACATCAGGATAAAACTGTGATATTGTGATTAAATCGAGTGACATGATAGGATGAAATTTTTTCAATGAAAACGAAACAAACTGAAAGTGTCCAATATGAGTAAACGATTGGTCTAAATTTTTAAAAAATGCAGCATAATATGCATTTATATTTTAACTAATCTATTGTACGTATTGTGGAATCTGTTAATTTTTGTGAAAGGAATTATATTATTTAGTCACATTTCCAATTGTAAACTAAATAAGTAATATAAAAAAACAATTTTTTAAAAAATCAATTCTTACTTTGGATATTAGGACATTTTTTATATTAGTTACTTTTTATTAAATAAATACAATGTTCTCGTGTTCCGCTTTAAAACGAAAGAACGGGTCCAGTAGCTTCTGAGAGTATGATCCCCTGAGCACCCGAATAACGATCACCTTCGACTCAGTAACCCAAGTGGTATAACTTTCGACATGGAGACCTTTATGACTAGGTTCGAACTCGCAGCACAACTTCCTATCAAACAGGCTATCCCGAACTAGCGATAACAACATCTATAAAGAACTACTATAAAGGCGAGAAAATTTGATTCAATTAATAAATAAAAAATTAACGAATTAATACTTAAAAAACTGTATTAACATCAAATGTCCTCCACTACAAATTAAAAAAATTACTTGAAATTGATTAGACGAATAGAAAGCATTTTATTAACGATTGAAAATTTGAACATGATATATATATATATGAGGAGAGTGTGAGCTAATAGTAGGAATTAAAAAAAAGGTAAATTGAATACAGTTGATTTCACAACTGAATTAACTGAATTACTATTAAAATTATTAAATATATAAAAAATGGCAATCGAGTATATTCATCAAAATATAATCAAAGCAAGGCTTTAATCTTTTTTTAAAAAACAAAATAGCAATAAAACAATAAATAAATATAAAAAGAAGTACTCTATTTTCAATTTTGAGACTAGAGTTTTCAAAACAACATTTTTAAAGTTATTTCATGACTCTTTAGAATTCTATGTAAAACTATAATGTGTTAATGACGAATAATCTAATGAAAGGAAATAAAATTCTATGTTTTGTTTCATTTCATAGGTTCAATTTTATGTTTATAATATTTATTTTTAAAAAAAACTTTAGACATATATTCATACACCAAATATAATAAGATGAAATTCGCCTTGTTTTGAATCTATATTTTAAAGCAATCTCAACAAAATAATTTAATTATAAGAAAATTACCAGTAATTTTTGAATTCTTTTTGGAATCGGTGGCACCAAAATCCTTCCCATTTTTTAGAACTTCTCCGGATCTGTTTCCACTCGCGCTAACCTCAAAACTTTCATACATGCCGGCAAAAGACACAGGCTTTTAAAACATAAAACGAATAGGCGCAGAACATATCTTTTCCACTACCATCTTACAGAACAAAGCATTCCGAGCATGCGCAACCTATGACGAAAAATACGCTAACGTTCGTGTTCAAACAAAGGAATTATCTCCCCGTACACACATAGCAAAATTATACTTCCAGAATGACCGTGAAAACTAGTGGATTCTCCAGAGAGCTTAAAACTGATAATAGTATTAAGAAATGGTGATATAGCAAAGTTGACTAATATAATCAGTACCACTTAATTCACTCCTGTACTACCATTTATTATTTTTGCAATTTCAAGCTATTTCTAAATGCTGAAAATAAAAATACAGCATTAGTATGCAATCTTTCACAGTTCCGTTTTATTTTTTATTTCAGTTTGGTTTCACAGAAAGGTGCCCATGTCATCGTTAAAAAGTAATGCAGGCAATAAACAAGTGCATTTAAAAGGTGTTAAGTTAATGAAGAAATTAAATTTGTTTGCTCAAATTTTAAATTTGTTCGCTCAAACTTATCTGAAATATATGGAAAATATTTTAATCATCGAAAATTTCGAATCCGGAACTTTAATGAATCTCTTTTGCTTTATGTCTGTCTGTCTTTTTTCTCCTCTCTCTATAATAAAGATAACTCAAAAATTATTTAAGCCACAGGGATGAAATTTAATATACTATCTTTAAACATAATTTCTAGATTTCTGAGAAATCTAGAAATGAGCCAATTCTGAGAAATTTTGAGTCAATTCCGTTCATAGGAAGTCCTGTAGCTCGAGTATAAAATAGAATTATATTTACAATATGAAAAAGGCTAGATAGATAATATTTATTATATGCATAACAGACTCTTAACCAATTTTGTGTCAAGTTCGGCAGAAGGCTTAACACCTTTTGGCTTGTACCAAAACATATAAACGTGGTAATTCAAAAGTGTAATAAATTAAATATATCAAATTTGATACACGATTTTGTGATTATAAGTATAATTTTGTATCAAATTTTTATTTTAACTGTTTTTCACGATCGCTTAGAACACAAATTTGATATTCACTTATTATTAACCCTACTGTAAGGATTCATTGCCAAGACATTCGCCAAGAATAACACGACAGAATCGGAAAACCATACCAATTACTAGGGAAAGGTAAATATGTTGTAGCTATTTACGCCAATGCCATGCAGATCCTTATCTGGAGTAAAATCCTATTAGAGATTAATGTGTATGCTAGAAATTTTTGGAAAACCACTTCCACTGGTTTCTTTGTAAAATATTTGTATTTAAATAAAACTATTTTAATAAACTAACAAACCATTGAGAATTTGATATTATTGTATACGTTGAGGTATTTTTCAATTCCTACCGACAATATTATCATGCAAAAACGATTTTTATATCAAATTAAAGTTTAAAATACTTTTTTAATGATATCAATTTTCTTAACCTGCAATTTTGAAATTTTTTATAATGAATTTTTAAATAAATCTTTTAATCATATTTTTTAACAATTTATTTCGTGAAAAATAACAATTTAATCCTCAAGAGTAAGGTAAAACGTTATCTTTTATTAGCGTGTTGCCATAATGTGGACAAAAACTCTGAGGAAAAAATAAGTTGATTATTGCTGCAAATTAAATCCAGAAAAATGTAATTTTCAGCACTTGATTCTATGAAATGAAATAAACGAATATGATATATATATTTTTAAAAAAAATAAAAGCCAGATAAAGTTTTCTATTTCACAGTTTCTATATTAACAATTCAATAAATCAACTTTATGAAATCAATTATGATTTAATTCATGCAGAGTATCCTTTCAAATCCGGACCCAACGACCAACTTGTA
This sequence comes from Argiope argentata, assembly GCA_026289955.1. Taxonomy (NCBI): domain Eukaryota; kingdom Metazoa; phylum Arthropoda; class Arachnida; order Araneae; family Araneidae; genus Argiope; species Argiope argentata. The sequence goes on from JAOUZG010053093.1 coordinate 6,377,877, forward strand.
AATGTTTTGTAATAGGCACAAATATTGTTTAATACAATTAAAATGGTGTAAATGAAATAAATATCTACATTTTATATAATTTGGGTCAATAAATGCTCTGATGAATGAAGAATTTAAAATTTTATGTCATTAATAAAATATACTTGTGATATTAATATTTTAAATATGAAAAGCACTTCACTGAACTAAACCAATCATTAAAATTGACTGATTTATGAAAATTTGAATCTTACTATTCTATAAAACCGTACAATTTTAGACCTGTCCATCCACCATTTAAGTGAAATATCTATTCACTGTGTGTCATCACAAAATTCAAAAAAAAAATATTTAAAATTATTTTAATATTTTAATAATGAAATAAATAATTATGGGTTATGTAAATTGAGTCACTAAATGCTGAGTAATCACGAATTTAAAATTTATACATTTATCCTCTGCCCTGTGAATCATATTTAACAAAATATATTTGAGAATCTAATATCTTAAATAAAAATTGATTTACACTCCAATTAAAGTACATCAATCTCTAAAGTTGACCGATTTATGAAAATATCAATACCCCTATTCTATATAAATGGATGATATTTGAGGAATCACTCTAAAATATTATATACATCTAAACTTTACTTGATAAAAAAATAATATTTAAACATCATTCATGAAATTAATAGCAATAATGAGTTATCTCGTTCCTATGCACAAAGAGAAACAACTTTTCTTGCCGATGGATGGGGCTGAAAATTTGTTGCCGTTTCGTTATTATGACAATGAATCAAATTTTAGCCTCCTACTTTGCTTTGCTTTTGATTACATTTATAGATATAAAAAACACTATGCACTCCAGAAATTTAAGCTTTGAGAGACATAATAGACAAACACAAATAATCTTAGAAATATGATTTTTTATGATAAGCCTAAAACGTAGATTAATTCAAATTAAACGATCGAATTTTAGAACAATTATTATCATTTCCGTTTGCATAATTTATATATTTGAAAATAGCTACTTATAAATGTCGTTAATTTTATTATTTTGATATTATCGTGCGGTTCTTTTGGACGCTATTATCAGTTGAAAAAAAATTGTTTACCGAAGGTTAAGTGATATTATGGAGGGTTAAATGATAATGAAATAACTGAAACAACATTCTATATTTTCTCATTTAATATGAATGTTGGAAGCATTTTTGTGAATAAGGCTTATTTTTTTTAAAAAAAATCTTAATTCATTTAAGAAAAAGGAAAATGCATTTTGCCACTGGAAGATGGGGAATCTGATTTAAAATTGAAGGCAATCTGTAATTTTTGTATTAAAACACTTGAAATTTCAATATTCTTTTTCCTTGACAGATTTAAATAAGGGGTTTGATGTATCGTTTGATAGAATTAGCTATAATTGAAAAAGAAACATAGATATATAATGTGTCAAATGTATGGATATTTAATATATGTAATTATTTATCACTATCCTAATAATGAATTTTTCAACCATTACAAAATGTTTTTATCACGTACAAAAACATAAAAATTGCCACTTTATCTTGTCCTTGTTTTTGACAACTATCATTTTAATAAAAAAATAATATTAAAAGATACACACATTCTAAATACTGACATATATATTATAGATGTAGCATTAATTTGAAACTGAATTTTGATTTTTAAAAGTTCTGTCATTATCTATATGCCCAATAATTGGAAAAAATTTCATAAATTATCGTGGAGAATTTCTTTTGAATAGTATCAGACTAAATTAACAGTATTTACAACCGACACGTAAATTGTCAGTAGGAGTTTCTTCGTGGGTGTGTGTTTTCTAAATTTTTTATTGGAAGTTTTTATTGGAACATTTGATAAGTTTATCAAATTATTTAATTTTAAGATCTAAAAACTGGTTTTATTCTTATTATTTCAATGGAATAAAAATAACACTTTAATTACTAAAAAAATATTTTATTTTGGTCGTTTTTCTCTGAATCGAAGTATCAAACTATTTCCGAAATAAAACAGAACCCTTTTTCAATTATGTGGAAAATTCATACACTAGATAGAAGGAAAATTGTGAATGGAGATTCATCATTTATCTCTTTAGGTGTTGAAATTAAGGATTTTATAGCTTTACTGCCATTCTACTGGTTGGTAAATGTTTTTCCTTGTCTTACAGTTAAAAACTTGCCTTCAAAAAAATTTAATCTTTAATGGTCCCTTTTTTTGAACAGGTTTTTGGAATGTTTTCCCCAAAGGGTTGTAAATTTGTAAGAGAGCTTTTTCATTGATAGCAAATTTATATCTATTTTATCTTTAGGTATATTGATGCTATGCTACAACTCCTTGTGCAACTGAAAAATAAAATTAATTTTCATGAGAAGAAGAAAATAAAGTCATCTGATCATTTTTCACCTTTACAAAAATCAAATTTCAATTCAAAATCTGAAGAAATAATAATAATTGAAACTAATAATTATTTTAATTCAAACATTTACTTGCATATTCTAATGAAACTTATGAAATGAGTGAACAACAAGTTTTGTTACTGGTGGGCATATAAATTTCAGTAAGTTTACCAGAAACTGAGACCACTTCCACTTAACGTAACTTTGTTTATGTAATAATTTAAAACAATCAAATTAGAAAAAAAATCAGAAAAATGGATTAAAAGTTATATTAACGTTCAAGATGTCAATTACAATCGAGGTGCAGGATTTCTATAAGAATATCGGCAAAAATCGATGACCTTGTTTCCTTTTTACTTCCTCATTTTGGAAATGAGTACAAAATATCTGTTGTAAACGTTGGATCTTTCGACCTCGAGAATTTGATGAATATTGACCTTTCGGACTTCCGTAATCAGAAAAAAAGAGATTCCTATTCTCTAGTTTACGTTCATTTCATCTGCAATTGAGTATGTAAACAAGAGATAACTCAAACACATAACGAGCTGGTTGAAATAGAACAGGATGCGTTCGTCCGAAATAGGAAGATCGATTCTGATCCGACTTGAAAAGCGGCGTGGCTGTCATCCTGCAGCAGATCAAGAACAGAGTAACTCAAAATGAGCACTCTGATTGCAAATGGCCTTGAATAACTTAATGGACTATGATTGAAAGACAGGATTTATTGAGGAAAGAGTAGGAAGTTGAAGGCTTCGTTCTTTACGATGCAATAATATGAACCGTTGAAAGCTATTCTGACGACACCCAAGGAGCATGGATAGATCCCTAGAACTTTGAGAACTAAAGTTGAATTCTAATTGCCGTCACGAGCCACAGGTCAATCCTTCCGGAAGGAGGAACGTTCTGTTATCTGTAGGAGTAGTTAACACCTCACCATTTGCGTATCCAATAGGGTGGCGAGAATCAACAATCATATCGGAATCTTCTCATCACCATCTCTAAGGTGTCTCGTGTAGAGTGATGAACTGACGTTTGCATAGTAAAGCAAAACCGGAATTTCCATGATTTTTACTGAATCTCATTTTGAGGAACCAGCAAATATAAAATAAAACCTGGTGCAAACAGCATAGGAGTTTTTAATTCAATCGCTCCAATTCAATGTGCACAACTGAAATGTATGTAGATTACTGAAGGAAATAGAGCCATTACTTGCCGAAAAAGTTACTATAACAAAAGGTAGAAGTATGACACCAGAAAAAAATATTGAAGATTCTAATTTTTCCCCAACCATCTATAGGCTGAACTAATGTATTTACAACTCTTTCTAATAAATCACATCCTACAGGCACCTTACAACATGACCACTACATTTTACGATACTATCAGTATATAAGTATAATACTATTTCAGGATGGATATCATAGCTTCGGATTGTGGTAAGATAACAATGAAGAACTTAGAGCCAGCATCTTTTTTTCACACGTCAGGCTCACATATGAGGGAGGCACTTGCCATTTGATGTCAGTTTTAATATCAATTAGGCGCTTCTATATGATGAGGTTTAAATAGACTATGTTTTCGAGCTTGGAATTCTTATCATTAGCCAACTGTTGCTTTCTTAACGCCGTATTTGCTGGAGTAACGAAAATCTCGTCTAGATAGCACAGTACATTTTCTGATTTCATCTCTAAACTCTTCAACATTTTGATTGTATGAAAGGATTTACAGTATATTGAAACAGAAATGTATGAGAAGAAGGGAAAATGGTGTGTTGATTAAGCGCGTCAATTTAAAAAAAGTTTTTTTTAATTCAGCTTACTGAAATAGATTAAGTTGGTTAGAAGCTACACAATACACAAACAGCTGTTTGAAGATTTTCTTATAAGAAAATTGCATTGCCGCAGCTATGGCTCCAGCGGCTTAGTGGTAATGCCTCGGCGTCGGAACTGAAGACGTGGAAGTTCGAGAACATACATGTAAGCGGATTGAGTGCACGCGAAATACGCCAGGACCTAACGCCCTCCCTCTGGTGTGATGTGGAAACTTGGAGAAGGGGTCTTCAGCACGTGTATCGTCCCCCGCCATCGGACAGGGGTTTAAAATTATGAGGGCCGTCCCAAAATAGTCCTAATGTTGCTTTAAAACGAGGTGTTAATAAATTGAATTTTAACTAATCAAAGATTTTAAAAAATTGTTCCAGCTTAGAAAGTGAAAGCTTTCCTTTCCTTCCCTTCGTTTGAATGGTGGGCTTTATCTTAATTTTAAGCAAAATTAAATTAAAATGGTTAAAATGTTATTAAAAATGTTTTAAAACTGAAATCTCAAAGAATACTGGTAAGGCAATTCAAAGAGTAAAAACAATGCAAAGTTTTGATTAATTTCTGATTAAGGAATAAAATAATGTTTGTTCCTTGAGAAGGGGACAGTACTCTTTCTTTTCATAAATAATGTGAGAAAAATCCAGCCCAGTTATTTAGAAGAAGTGAAACATACATAAATACATAGAATCAGTTATTTTATTTATATTAAGGAGTATATTCTATTCAGAGAACTTTCCCTCAAGGATAGAAAATCGTGTTATTGTCCTTATCTTTATTTACGCATCTTATCTCTTTCCTTTATTTCCTTGAAAAAAGATCTCCTATTATATAAAAGATCCTGAAGGTTTCTTCGGTAGAAATGTATTTTTCTCCCTCTTTTATAAACAAGTTAAATGAGAGAGAAAAAATAAGAGTTACTGCGAATTCTTAAAACTTTTTTTAAATCAAGGGCAACTTGTTCATTTCTATATTCACGACAGCTACATTTCTATAAATTTTGAAATTTCATATTAAAATAAAATATCATTTATGAAATAACCACTTATTCTCGTTTTAAAACGGATACGTTATTATTTGTAGGTCGTTGGGGCAGTACATGAAGAAAGGAAGAAGTAATATAATTTTATGTTGTGGCATTTTTATGATGGATATCAAACTGAGCAAATATCAAGAAGACAGATTATTAGCGCCAACTAATCCGTATTGACTTATTTTAGAGATTTCCCCGTTCTACACTGATGACCGGTAGAGAATTAGGTTATTTCAAATTTTACTATTCACAGAATTACAAGTATAATAGATGCATAAATGTTTCTTAAATTGAATAATAATTTCACTTGCATTCGAATACTATAGTAACTTAACTATTTCAGTTTATTATTCATATTACCTTCTTTTAGAGTGTAATTATTCGAATCTTCAGTTTTAAATGCAGCGTTATAAGTTAAAAAATTATAAAATTAGCCAAAATAAGGAAGAAAAGCAGATTAATGACAAGAAAAAAAATATTTTGAGAGTATTGATTTCCTTGATGAAAACAATGTCGAGTATTTATCTTTAGTAGAAGTCAAAGTTTAGTAGAAGAGTAGAAGTCAAAATATGCCAATACAGTTGGAAAGTGATTAAAAAAATTTTTAACTTCTTTTCCCACCGTTGGCTGATGTACAGTAAAAAAATGTCTTTTTAACTTTCGTCTCAATGAAATTCATTCAGATAATAAAATACAAATTACGTGCAGATGTGTTTTCTAAACTTCGAATAGAATTAATTTCGAATAAGATTGCAATTATATTCTCGAGTAAAGATTTTTTTCCAAAAAATACATCTCAACAATCGAAATTTTTTTTATTCGAAACAAAACTATAATTTTCATTATCAACATCAGAGTTGTTTACTTTACGAATCCCATACCTCCGTTTCATTGAAGAAAGGTGGCTACGTGCAAACTGAATTTGTATAGTAAGGGAATCTATAAAACTATGAGCTAATGCAATCTGCAATCGCCTTTCAGAGGGTCACCTAAAAAAAGAGGGTTACCTAATAAAGAAGAAGAGAGAATCATTATTATGTATAAATAATCAAAATTAAATTTGAGTCATTTGAATTGCTGGTGCCCTCATTGGGAAATATTTAAATACAACATGAGGACGTCTGGTAATGACTTAGTTATAGTACAAGGAATTAACATACACTGTGCATCTTAAAACAAATTGAGTTTCGATATTCAGCAATTCTTTAGTCTCGTAATCAGTGGCACAAGGAGAATAAATGATGTTCAAGTGGAACCGGCCTTTATTTACCTTGAGAGTGTTCTTAGATATATACATCCAGTTACAAAGCTTCATTGAATAAGATGAAAAATTATATGAAAAACACTTTGGGTTCCTTTGAAATGTAAAATAAAAAGGTATTATAAGGTACCCGTAAAAAAGCATATAAAAATTATTCAGTTCCCATAGTGAAAAAGCAAATTATTGAGACATTTTCATTTTTCCCCAATTTATATTCTTGTATACAAAGTATCGGCCTTCAAACTATAAAATGAGCAGAGATTCGTCGGCCGGTTCCATTTTTATAAGATCATAGTGATGAGCGCATTTAATTAATTTAGGACAGCACTCTGTCTGAAAGGTTCAGATTTATAAATACAAAAAATTAATGCTCTTTCCTCATCACGCATCTGCTGTTAACAATGAACGACGGACTCTTCATTTTGATTCATTGGATGACTTTCATTCTTCTTTATAGAAGGTGTATCTGAATTACATGTACAAACTTAGAAAGGAGGTATAAAACATCAATATATATTAGATTTGAGAAACTTTTAGAAGACTTTTGAACGTTTCACTTTTCTGTCATTGCTAATTTAAATAGTAAAAAAATTAAAGATGACATAATTGATTTTTCTATCGTATTTAATTTTCTATCGTCTTTTTTAAAATTTTAATTTTAATTTCAAATTGCAGTAATTATACTTTAAATATTGTACAAACTTTTGCTGAGGATATCATATAAAAATAGACAAATTTGAAATTTTTTAAATCATTTTCTACTTGTGAAGGTAAAATTTCATTTCAAATATAAAAAATTTAAAAATTGAATCCTAAAGTTTTTAAAGCATACTTTCAATAGATATCTATTCATCACAGGAAAACAAACCGAAAGACTGTAAACATTCTGTATTTTAACGTTAGCAATAGTAATAAAGTCCAGGATTGAATATTTTTAATTACAGTGAAAAAAATTTGGTATCATTATACTAATGATACACAAAATGATTATAATCTTTCATTCATTACAAAAAGTTATTGTAAGAAACTTATAATTTGATATATGCCATCTTAATTTTTGACAAGTACAATCTAGCATCTAGCACAAGTACGACCTAGACCATTTGGTCGATATTTTTACAACCTCTTTTAAGCTTTCAACTTCATTATTTTAGGTTAAGGAATGGCTAAAAAAAGTGTATTGAATTCATTGGCGAATCTTTTATTTGAAATAGTCTATTCAAATAGCGACATTCAAAGTCTCATAATTTGAACAGTTTTAGTTATAATATAATGGAGATTTTTTAAAATTTAAAGCGTGAATCTCGAGAATATTTTATTAAGTATGATTTAGAAGATCTTAAGACATTAGAGAAATTTAGACAGTATTTTTCTATTCAATAATATATTTTAATTACCTAACTGTGTTTGGACGGTCTATATGTCTATTATCATCTTCATTTTGGTGTAATATATGGGAAACTTTTTATTTAATAAAAAGAAAATTTTATTCGTTTTATTATGATTTTTTTGCAAAGTTTTAATGCAATCTTTTATACTGCATTGTCAAGCGATTAGCGCCGTCGTTTGATTTTGAAAAGGAGTATTTGACAAACTTTAAAAAATAAATTCCGCACTTAAATTGGTAACTCAAAAATATAAACTGTCATTCCTTATACCACTTAAAATAACTTTACAGCTGCCCATCTGTAATAATGTAGAAATTAAATTCTGTTTTATTAATTGTTTGAATACTAGTTATACGACTATTCATTTCACGGAGGCTTTTTTCAATATTTTTATCTAATCAGCTGGAAATAGAAATATTTTGTATGTTACACTCCATAGCAATTCTATTAATTTAAATACTGGCTCCAATTAAAGAATTTTTGAGATTTTTAAAATTTTCTGAGGATATTTAATGAATACTATAAGAAATAGTTTATTTTGTTAAAGATAACGTCTTTGGGAATCCTTGAAAGAATGTTAGAGTGACTTGTGCAAACTTTTTAACATTTACAGTTTCTGAGAAATTCTTGCTAAAATATCATTGAATATTCATATTTAGTGTTTAGCATTTGAGATATGCAGTTTTCATCCGTTTTTTAAACAGTTTTTGGTGACTAAAACAATATTATTATGTTTTTAGTACGCTAAAATCTGTAAGGTAGATAAACAAATGTTTTGTAACTGTTATATAGATTTATACCATGAAGAAAACTAATAAAAGTTAAATAAATTTTCTGAATATAATATTGCAACTTTAACACGAACTAAATTAAAATTGGCACCATGAGGCAACGTTAAAAAAAGACAACACGCTGTTATAACTGATATCCTTCTTCTGTCTCACTTTTTTAAAAAAAATAATTCCTGTTCTAGATTTCAATTTTCAATTTAAAATTTAGGATATCACAGTTCTTGAAGCAAATATAGCCGCTGAAAATGATACGGCCACTTTCCTAATTTTTTTTCATGATTTTCATTTCTTCTGAATTTTGTCTCAGTTAAAGTAAAAAAACAATGTCATATAACAAATCTGCGTAATTTTTTTGTCAAAAATATATTTATTTCTATTTTAAATAATTTTAATCCAAAACAAATTAATTCCCTTAAATCTCGAAGAAAATATTAACTGTGAAATCCTTTTTTTCTGGCATTTTTTTTTAAATTTTGAAGTTGAAACCTTCAAATGCCCATAAAACAAACATTAGCTATTAATATGGCCATTTGAAGGTCATACTAAGGTATTGAAGGTAAACTATTACGGTTATTGTAAGGTATCTGATATATTACATTCAGATAGTATAAATCCACTGGTTTATATTGGTATGTTTTAAAACAAATGGAAACTAACTAGATGAAGTAAGTAGTTTATTGAGTAATAAGGTATATTATCTAATTTTCAATTCTTAACAATAAAGGTCCTCCTTCTGAATGTCTGTTATTGTGGTTCCATTCAGTTTAGACGGGGACCAACACACAGTCCAAACATTTTTCGGGAATTTCCTTTCAAAAATCCATGTCATCCGGCAGTCGCATCGCATTGGATTTTCTGAAGAAAAAAAAAGGCTTAAATTACAATGAATATATTTTATATATACCTCAGATAAAAATGATTTCTTTAAATGAAAACAAATGTCAGTAGTTAACCACTTGCTCTGGCAACAGATGCACAAATATGCATGAAAAAACAACCTACTGTATGTTGTAAGGCAGTACAAACTATCTAATATTTTTGAAAATAAAAATATATATTTCTGTCTTTTAAATTTATTCATTTTCTGTGCTCCTGTAAACCGTGCTGCGGCAAACTTTTTCAGTTGATGGGTTGCGAACACCACTTTTACTTCTCTGATAATTATCAGTCAATTTGTACTACAAATACTGTGACAATTTTTGTGACAAAAACATTCCAATGTGCTCGCCACGTCCTTCCAGATCAGTCATGAAGAGAAGGAAGACATAGTTTGAGAGAGAAACATCTGCAATGGGGGCCTGAGATGGTAAATGTAATTGATTGTTGATCTAAATTTTATTTATTTAAAATCAAAGTTTTGTCCCTTTGCTGTAAAAACAAACAAAAAAAATATTTCCTACTAGTTTGCTTTTATCATAAACAGTCCTCAGGGTCCGTTACCCCATAATTAAGGATGAGAGGCTTCCGATATGGTGATTGGATCTCGACACGCTGTAAGGTATAGTAATAGGTGGAGTTAGGCTCTTTCCATCAATGATGGGACGTATTTCTTACAAAAAGGGTTGTACCGTTGTCGGTAATGTTTCTTAGGACTCAACCACAATTCCCGCCAATGTTAATGTTGTGACGGTCTGGTCATTAAGTTTTATGGTTTAAATCCTTGTACCTTCATGGCGGGGCTGAGTATGACTTAAAGCTTAGTTCCAACGACCTGTCGAATCTTCAGGCGGCCAAGTGTTCCCCCATTTGACCCCTCTTGCAGTTTCATGGGCTCCTTTGATGCATGTGGACGCGTTTGAAGTTTAGCGCAAATTGTCAGTAAATTGTCCAAGTATCAAAAGCCAAAAGGGGTTAAATAGGGGAACGCATGACCGACCTGAAGATTCGACAGGTCGTTAGAACTTGGCTTAATATAGTCAATCCCCAGGGGGGGGCACCTCGTAATTGAGGATGAGAGGCTTTCGCCATGGTTTTTGGTTCCCACCATCTTGCAAGGCAAATGAATAGGAGGGGGTGTAGCATCTTCCACTAATGACGAGATGTATTTCCCATGAGAAGAAGAATGACTGGTGATGGCCCTTAGGACTCAATCACAGTTCCCGACTGTGTTGCTTTTGCGACGGTCCAGTGTGTCAAATGTATCCATGTGAACCTTTGGGGGGGGTCGGAGTAGTTACCTCGAATATGAGGATGAAAACAAATGTATAAAGGCTTGCTTTTTTATTACAAACCAAAGCAACACAGTTCCTAAGAAATCATTAAAAGTATAGAACTATTTTTATGGACTCATATGATATATCGAATCTCTCTAAAAGCGTTGATAAAATTTTAGAGGATGTATCTATGTATTTTTAAGTATTAAATTAGAAAAATATTTTGATGTATGAATGGAGAAAAAGCAAAATGTGATATTATACGGCTAGGCGGGTGATATTCCGAATGCTCTTTTACGAGAATGCGAGAATTTTACGCCATACTTACTTGGAACCAAGATCTGAGCACCAATCCATCAAAGTGTAAGATTACTTGGATCTCTGTCAACCGCGTTACTTTAATATGTAATTAAACTAATTTCGCAGTTTGGCGGTAAATAAGCGAATACTAATTTCTTTTGTGACTTTTTTTATATTATTTCATTTTTTAAATATTTATCATGGAAAATGTTTTTGCATGTTTCTAATTTTATTTCGTTTTAACAATTCTTTCCACAGTTTCTCTATATTGATAAATGTTCAATTTATGATTATTAAAATTCAAAATAGTTTCAAAATCCTATTTTGTTTTCATTGTTAACAAAAACATGCTAACGAGTTAATTCGAGATCATCCGTTACCAAATTTAAAAACAAGTAATATAAAAAACAATTTTTAAAATCAATTCTTACTTAGGTTAACAAAGAAATGCTTCCTTTTAGTTATTTATTAAATAATTACAATTAATATAAATATGTATACAAATATTTCATAGTCCCAATATTGAGCGGTAGAAATAACAATAGAAATTGAATTTCTTGGTAATTACCCATTCTATACATGGTATTGATGAGAATCCAACGCTATATCAACCAGACTATCCTGTCATGACAAATGCAATTACTATAAATATTTGTTCAAAAATTATATTAGTAATGAATTTTCAACGGCAATTGAGGATTTAAAACCAAGTGTGGAAACTCAAAATGCGTGATTTTTCTACATAAGTTGGGGTACGCAATAGAGATTAGAAATTTCGAATCTCGACATTATTTAAAAGTACTTCAACATGAATCGGTAAAAATTGATTAATTATAAATTTTTGATTTTAAATGCATCAAGCATTATGAAAATAAACAGAATCGTTTAAAATATGCGGCCGGAAACATGTTTAACCTAACCTCAATAGTTTGGGGGGAAACAAACAGAATTCCTGATTTATTTGGCGGTGGGGAAATTAAGATTTTTGGCGAGAAAGTTAGCTTTTGATAATTAATAAAAAATTAATGAATTAAAATTTCAAAATATTGTATTAACATCAAGTGTCATCCACTAGAAGTCTAAAAAAATTTACTTAAACTTGATTGGATGAATAAACAGTATTTTATTAGCGATTGAAAATTTGGGGAAGATATATATTTATTGGGAGAGTATGACCTAATAGTAGGAATGGAAAAATAATATTTTTTTAATAAAAATTGAAAAAAAAAGGATAAGTTAAAGGATTATCTCTGACTGTAAAAATCCATGACCGTTTTTCTCAATGAAGGATATATCATTTGAGAATCAACAACTTCTCCTTAAAAAGTGAGGATTAAAATGTTGTATCTACAGTGTATCTGAAAGGATAATTCCATGGCTATTTGAAACAATTTCTTGTTTTTTGCTCTATGATATTTCGAATAATCTATTCCTAATTTTTAATTTGTTCAATTAATTGACGCTTATTGTTTTCATTAATTTTGAGAGTTTATATTCTTTATTTAGTGACTAACTCTATTAATCACTTAACTTTACTAAAATTATACATGTAAATATTTATTAGATTGAATTATATTCTTCCATTAAATTAGTTGGTTGCTTATGCTTAATCCTTTCGCCCCGACTTTTGTATGATGTATATTAAGATTTTAAAAGTAGTATAATTTGGTGGTTATCCCAAGTATTACATATACGAAAAATTTAGTTTTAATTTTTCCCGTTTCCCAGAAATTTTCTGCGACAACTGATCCCAGTCGTTTATAAATGAAAGAACTTACATATAACAAAATCAAACAAAAGATTTGAAAAGATGTGTTTTATTCCGTTCTTGCAACCTAGAATAAGACAGTGTGGTACGGTGTGAAACAGTTCTTGCAAAGTGCTACTTGGTACATTTGCCAAATTGTGCGTTCTTGTTTCAATTGTTATTGTTCAGCAGCGACAACATCTTTTCCTATGAGCCTGCTGAATTAGAAGATGATCTCTAAAATTGATCAGATCTTTAGCTCTCTTTGATGGTCAACCATATTTCCTTGTTCGTTTAAATTCAGTCTTACTTCTGCCATGGGTGATGCGTTGCTCTGACAAAGAAACCATAAAGGCCAATAATGGAACTCGTTTATTGTTCATTTCACAATCCATGAATTTACAACAGAAATCATAATTAATTTCAAGAACAATTTTTCCCACCACTTGTCTCATTTTCTACCATGACCATAAAGAGTAGCCATTTGATCACATCGATCAACCCCATTCATATATTTATTGTAAGGGAAGATAGCTTTTGGGCAGGGAGTCTGCAATTTAGTACCGCGTTTTGCTTCCGTCCTACAGTTACTACTATATCAGAATGACAATTTGACGAGAGCATTACATCTTTTGTGTCTTTCCATTGAACCCATTAAGTTCCATTTTCGCTAACTCGAAACACAGATTCAGATTTCTGCAAAGCTCGATCCAAGTTCAAATTTGGGCAGATGTTTTCGGGCCTTGTTGCAAGTACCGACTTCAGCATATTTCAGTGTGTCCATCAATTTCACTGAGGTAAAAAAACGATAAAAATAATATTAAACTTGTTGAGGAAATTGTATCAACCAATTTATGTACATGTTCCGGAAATAGAGCTCTCAAACGACAGATAGACTGTTCCTCTTTAAACAAACATCCGTCCTTTGAATCCTAACAGTTTTACCAAACCGTAATTTACAAAAAATGATTTCGGAAGCATTATAAACGTGGAATATAGCAATAAATCGTGTTGAAGTGGGACAAAATGCCTAATCGACAAGAAAATGTTACCTCTGGGATGTATGCGCCCATTAGGGGTGAAAGGGTTAAAAGAGTTGTGAAATAAATATTTGATATTATATTTATACGACTATTTGGTATTTTTTTAGTTATATTGTATGGCAAAATCTGTAAAATGGAGAGTTTTTTTTCTGTTGCGAAACGTAAATATACTTTGTGCCATTACATAAGACGTTGAATAATTATAAACATGTTTATCATGTATGAAGATGCGTATGTCATGTAATTCTGACATTTTATGAGTGGACTCCATCTCAAAAGAAATAAAAGAGTGCCTTCATTTTTTATCTCTTGTACTCTTTGTTAATTAGTTTGGGATGGAAGACTATCCCTCTCTTTAAGTTCTTCCTTGTCAATCATAATTTTAAAGAAATTAGTGAATGTCACAGAGAGTTTACAAAATTAAACTAGTTTCCATTTCTGAAGTTGAAACAAAGATATAAAAACCGCATTTACGATTTCAAAAATTCAGAATTAGTAAGGCTGATTTCGTTACATCAAAGTTCCCTTTTAAACCACTATTTTGGCTATTTTTGGGATGGACCTCGGAATTTTGAACTTCTATCAGAGAAAAGGGATGACACCTTAGCTGGCACTTCCTCTTCAAACTTCCGCACTTCGACAGCGGGAAAACATGTGGCCCAGACGAATTTAGCGTACAACAGATTCATTTATAAGACGTTTCTTCAGGGGAATCGTGTCTCTAACATGAAATATTTCCGTTCGGAAGTCGAAACTTGGCCACCAAAGTCTATAATGTTAATTGGAAAATATTTAGTAATCATTCTGCTTAAATAGTTTAACAATAAAGTGTCAAAAACTCACCATATAAATCGATCTTGGTCAGTCTACTCCAAACAGGCGAAAACGTGTTGAAGTCCACTGTGATGAGCTCATTGGCTGATAAGATAACCGTTGTGAGGGCGGGCATATTCGTGAACATATCTTCTGGCAATCGCTCTATTTTATTGAAACTGAAAAGAATACTCAGATAACATTTGGCGATTTTTTTTATCTTGTGAGAACATGATGTTTTTTTGTTTTGAGGTTTTTGAAGCCTCAAAATGGCAAAGTTAAAAATGGCAAGATATAACATTATTACTGAATGAAATTTCGGTGCACATAACTACTGATTTATCAGGGCGGTGCTTGTCAACAAACGATGCAACAATTTTATATTCTTTTACCACTTTTCTTTATTTCCTTGAAAGGTTATTACTATACTGAATCTATTAATTCTTTCTTTCCTGTTCAAAAAGTCAGACAAAGAAAATTCAGTTTCTGTCTATCAAACAGCTCATCGATGTTATCTATTCTAGATGTCGTTGTTATCTATTCTAGATGTCGTTGTTATCTATCTCTAGTTTCCTAATTTTGGTCAGAGATAAAATCTCATCGATTGAGACTCCATGAATACTTACTCAAAAATCTAGAAGTCTCATTTTACAACGCTGTCTGATCAAAATTTCTTAAATGTAAAAATAAGGATTTTCCTAAAACAAGCAGTCGACTCGATCTAATTGAAACTAACCCAGCATGTGACTTCACAAAGTCACCTCCCTTCTCGTTTTTTGAAACATGGCTCATTAAGGGAATCATTATTTTAAATTTTATTTTGCTCCTTATATGCATTTCACGTTTTGAGAGGTGTTGTTACTAAAGGGACTTGCCACGGACAAGCCCGAAGATGCATCAGCGGATTTAGGTCGAAATAAGCGTTTTTGTTTGAAATAGCGCCAATTAGGGCCAAGAGTACGATTTTAGTTACGCACTCATCACCTTCGTTTGCACAGCCCCTTTTACAGGGGGGGGGGCACATTCACATGCCTAGAAAATGGAACGCAGAAGAGCAACCACACCCAAACCAGGACTCGAACCCGGCACGCAAAGATCCCGAGGAAGACGCGCTACCTCTGTGCCATGAAGCCGGCACATTTTAAGAATTAATCATTAAACGAAGTTTGAACTGCGCCCAACTGGCAATGAGAATTCTGTTTAGTGATGCAATATGTACTCAATAAAATAACTCAATTTCAATACAGGGAAAGAATTTTTGCATATATATGTTTCATTAACTTTTTTACTGCTTAATATTTATTTTTAAAAGGAATCAATTAATAAAAAAATGGGCTGTTCATTTTATTTAAGAAATATTATATTTATGTATAAAGAATATTTCAGACACAATCGGATTATATATGAGGCATTTCCTCAATTTGGAGCAAGCAGTCGAAAACTTGTACTGTTCTGTTCTCACAGATAGGCTAAAATACTTTTTTAAATCTCATATTATTTTTTCTTCATAAAATTCATACAATTTTTTAATAAATCCTAAAAAAAATTTTTCTCACATAGTGTTATATAACTATTATTTATAAAACTCGCAGATTTCAGTATTTTTATCGAATCTTACATTTTTAATGGGATTAATTACTAAATTACTAGGAAGTAAGTAAAAGAAAATAAGATATGAAAGCAGAATTTGCACAAATATTTTATAAATAATGACATAAGAACTTTTCCCTTACTAATTCCATTCAATTGCTATGTAGAATGGTTAATAAATTTAAATTAGACATTTAATGAAAACCAATATACGATTCCGTTAGTTCTTTTAAATTACTATTTTACGAATTTCTTGAGTATTGTGAAAACGCTGTTTCCTTTTGGATCTAAAGTGCACTTATTAACAATTAAATACAGAAAAATTATTTTTAAGAATGATTAAATTCACCATAAAAGTTTTTGCATCATTAATATAATTTGCTTTTGTTTTTGGCAAACTGTCTTTATAATGCAATATCTCTCTCATAATATAATTTTTTACATTACTTTTATCCACACATAAATAAAATGTTTTTTTAATCAATGTACAATAAAATTTTTGTTTGAACAGATAATCTTTTAACAAAATGATTGAGGAACTGTTAGAGATGTTTTAATTTTTTTATGTGTCCTAATTCGTCTATTTGTATTTACCTACGCAATGTCTATAGTAAGCATATAATGCATTTTTTACTTCATCAAATTCCGAATTTCTGGTTTTGCAAAGTTAAAAAAAAGATTCATTACTTCTCTTGAATTTTATTTTAGAATAAGTGTAGTATCGATAAATTATATAAGTTCAAAACTTTTTACATATACGTAATTGAAACAATTTACCATTTTTTTTTCTGTTTTAGAGTCATAGATTCTTCTTCAGAGAGTTTTCTAAACATATAATTAACAAAATAGAATTGTCTTTGATTAATATTTCTTTCAGATTTTTCCTATGACCTTTATTCATAGTAATGCTAATTTATTTGCACTTAATGATAAGACACAATGCATATTATTTCTCGTATAAGATATACTATTATAACATCGATGAATAATATTTTAACATTATGCAAACTTTCGAATATATACAATATTATTCAGTATAATATACATGAAATAGCAAAGATTATAAATGCAATAATTCCCAGAAATTTACTTTCACGAAATCAAGCTAAATTTTAGAAATTATTTATTGAATTATTTAAAATTATTCCATAATTTATGTTCTACGTAGTAGTAAAATAGAGAGATTATTCAGATTCTTGATATGAAAATGTCATCATCAAATTATTTGCCTCAAAATCTTTTTAAGTAAATATATACTTTCTTAAACTCGTGTTATTTTAATTCTTACCTTAAATTAATAACGTTGAGCTTAGTGGCTGGGTTTGGCAACATTGATCTCGTTACATCTTTAATGAGATTCCTTTTGAGAGAAAGAATCGCCAGGTTTTCGAATAACGAGAAAGCATTTTCATCTATGTAGGATATCGAATCTTGTGTCAACTCCAGATTCGCCAGTGGAAGATGGGCTATTTCCGAAATGTCCGAATCGATTGCCTCTAAGCCTGCTTTCACAGTCGTTAGCGAATTCAGGCTTTCCAATTTCTTGAACTCATGCCATTGAAAGCCATTAAAGATGATGCAATCTTGAATAAACAGCTTTTGGAGCGACTTACCTAGGCCTTCAAAGGCGAATTCAGAATCAGATAGGTCCCTAAATGTGGAATTATCCAACCATATTCGTTCAACTCGTAGTTTTAAGAATACGTCACTTGGTATGTAAAGCAGGGAGGAATCCATGATATACAAGGTTTGTACAGGCATGTCTTTGACTCTCGAAAGTGAATTGCGGAAGGTGTCCACATTGTTTGCATCTGTGCAGGTGATTTCGGTTGTGTGGAAGCCTATGGTTCTGCAGGAACAGGGTGGAATCATTTCCCAAAAGCATCCCAGTGTGGAAGACAATAACGCAAAACTTAAAAGTAAGAAAATCATGGTAAAGCTGTTGCTGATTTTGGAAAAATACAGTTCATATGTGGAAATAAAATGGCAGTGATTTCACTAAAATATATATTTTGGATCATTTCAAATAATAACAGCTGTTAAAAACTTGGCAGCTGCTACTATTTGCTCTATTTTGCATTGTGTTAATGTCATTTTTTTCACTCGATTCAAGATCAAAGATTTGTTTTCTGAAAACGTTATTCATATAAAGAAATAAAATGTCGTTGCTTGAAAAAAAATGTATGATTCGATTTGTTTCCAGTGGTTGTGAAGGCATTTGTGTATTTGTGATCAAATAAAATAAAAATGTTAAAAATTTATCTAATGGTTGAGATTAAAGAATTCTTCATAGAAATCATCTTTAATAAATTAATTGTTTATATCTTTCATATAATATTTGGGCCCATAAAAGGATGCGAGATTCTTATTTTCGGAAGTATCTTACCTTTCCATTGCAATAGTTATATTTATAAGTGGGGTCATTCAAGAAGTGATACAGAGCCTTGGAGTGGTTCCGAAGAGCACTGATCGACACAATGGCGAAAAAACTCTCTCCGTTTGAATCATGACCCCTTGTGGACCTCAGCAAACAAGAAAACTGAATCTCTAAACCCGATTAGGAAATAGTAGTGCATCGTATGCCCACTCACTAAATTCAAAACAGCAAGAGAGTGACAAAGACACAACAAAGAAAACTCTTAAATTCTTCTCATTTTCTTGTGACATTTAAATCTCTCAAAAATACTTAAAATGAATTGAAATACTTTCACATTTTTATATTTTACATTATCTTTTGTACTTAAATGTACCTTTTCACTGCATCTTAAAAGATCTCTATTTTTTCAGTCCAATATAGTTAGAATGTAATACGGAACAGATTCAAAAGAAAACCCGAATTATTTCAACTGACATTTTTTCAAATAATTTCAATTTCCTTCAGGGTGATGAGAGTTCTGTTTTTATGCTCATGTCCATAAACTAAGGCTCATTCAGATTCATGCAGAAATCGGACTAAAAAAATATATATCACCGGTAAAATAAAAACATACATATCTTTAAAAATCATTTATAAATTGCAGAACGTCACCAGATGACACCGATAAAACATCTTAATGACGAGAGTTATGTATAAGGAATACAAGAAGAATTAATCGCAAGCGCTTTATAAGCTTTTAAAGGCAATAACCGATGGTTATGACACAAAGGAAGCATTCGGATGGGGTTTTTTTCGTGGTAGAATTATCGTCAGTCTGGAATGCGGGTGTACCCAGCTGGAAGTATCCGATGAAATTTGGAATCGCCCAGAGTGTCATCTCCAGTCTTTGACAACAATTACAAGATGATGGTAATGGGAGAAGAATGCTGGACCGGTATTTTTAATAGTATTTAGTAGAACTTAGTAGGAGTAGAATTTAGACCGGCATTTAACAATTACTGCCAAAAGAAACAAACGGAGCACAGTATCAGGCCTGTCCCATCAGATCTTTCCCACCACTGTTACGACAGTTTCAAGGCATATCATGTACAGGCGCTTAGAGCTGATTGGTCTATACGCTCGTATGCCTTACAGACGTGTTTCCCATATTGCAGCTCACTGTCACCTACTATTAAACTGGAGTAGTGAACGTTTTCCTACGATCCCAGATATAGCTTGTAGTCTGATTCTCGCCGCTTTGATTGGAGAGCGTCAGGGAACCCGTTACTACCAAGAGAACATCATTGAACAACACCGGTTCGTTGATGAAGTATTGCTTGTTTGAGGAGGAGTTATTCTGGGTTCCATAACTGACCAGCATGTTCAAATTGGAATCATGATAAGCCAAATCTGTAATCCTCATAGTGCAAACATCTTTAAAAAATGCCTTTGATCGGCGGATATCACCCGTATGGATTGGCTAGTAATCTCACTGGACTTTCAATCCAGTAGAGCATGCGTGGGACCTGCTTGGATGACGTGTCGCATCCTATTAACCACCTCTTGCATTTTTAATGGAACTTCTTAGAGCATTGCTTGATGACTGGTGTAAAATTCCCCAAGGTCAGATTAATGATTTGATACTCAGCATGCCTAGGCATTGCACGGACTGTATACATTAATCTAGGTGACATACCACTGGGTGATAACCACCACACCAACCATGTAATAATAATTTGTAATTTCGTTTTCATAAAAAGGTTTGATTGTAATTTACTCTAGGGAGCAAAAACTCGCAACTTTTATTAATTATACTAAACATGTCGCATCTTTTTTTTTTTTTTTGCTCTTTGCATTTTGTTTAATAAATAGGTTTTACAAATAAGTCACTTTTTATTTGCTTCTGACTCTTGCTTTTTCTGAACTTACATCATCCTTAATCTATAGACATGAGTTTAATTTGTAATTTTTTTCAATAAATAAACTCTTTTTTTTTATTCTTTAAAAATGACAGAAACGAAACAAACTCCAATCTGATAGGAATTTCCATTAGTTGAAAATAACGACCGAGTGCTGACTAATATGTTTTAAGGGGAATTCGCTTTGCAATTTCTGATTTTATCTGTGCTCAGATTAAATACATATATTTGCTGTTAAATCAAACTATTTTTTTCAATGCAATAGTGCCTTATTTTTTGCGCCATTACATAAGTAAAGTGAAGACTCAGGGTTGCCACCGCCATTTAATGCTAATTAAAACGCATTTATAAAAAATGTCCTCAAACTTTGGCGGAATGTTTTTTTTTAAATACTGGTTGCTAAGAGACAGTAGAAGCCCTCATACATCTAGTATGCTTTAATTTATTTATAAAGAACAATATAAATTTTCAAGAAACACATGAATTGAAACCGAAAGATATAAAGAAAAATGCAGTATTAAATAGTTATTATAATTACTTTTGCAACATAGTTATTATAATGTATGACAAATAGTTATTATAATGTATGTCTGCATATTTCCCAGAAAACATTATGTAATTAAAAAAAAAGAATGTATTTACTTGTGCGTTGTAATTTTTACAAATCGAGCTACTTTATATATACGGATTATCCAAATGAAAATTGGACACTAGCGATTGTGTCACAATGACTGCAACTGTCATTAATCAGGGATGTAAAAGACGGTAGTACACTAGACATCTACTGTGAAAATCGTTCCATGGTAGAGGAAAATGACAGAAAATGAAGTCGCGCTATACATGAATGCTTCCAAATCGGAACAACGAACGGTAGTTGGGATTTTAATTTTCTGTGGACCACTCTTAATTCATTTCTTTCCCCACGGGAGCAATATCAATTCACCAATGCAGTATTCCAACGAAAGTACTGACAGCAACCAAAAGCATACAGCCACGCCTCCTCACACAACAAATGATCATTCTTCATAACAATGCTCACAAACAAGTCTCTCACAAAACCCAGACGATTTTAAAAATAAATCCTGTGGGAAGTTTTGGAACACCCGCCGTACAGTCCAGTTTTATCACTTTGTGATTTCCACATCTTTGGGCCACTTAAGAGGGCATTACAGGATACATGCTTCTTTCGGACGACGAAAGGAAAGATTGCCTCATGAACCAACTACCATCTTTCTACAGCAATGACTAGAGCTGTTATTGTAGATGGTGATCTAAGGTGGTATGGGAACGTGGTAGATGAGATCCTACTACAATGTGAGCTGTGTTACAACGGCTATGACGATATCTTTTGATTTCCAATAAATATATGTTTTCATGTAATTTTTCCTTTTTTCATTTAAACAAACCTTATATTTTTACTTTCTTTCAAACGATGTTTACCCCACATATCCAACTATAACTAATCTATTTGGATAATTATAATTTTGTTTCGTTACAAGTTCTTAAAATTTTGTATTTGAATAAAAAAAATATCTACAAGCGTTTCAGAACAGTTACATAGCTAATATTTTATTAATGCAAAGATTAATTACAAACATAGCTAAAATTTTACTAATGCAAAGCTGATTACTATCGGATGGATCATTTGATAAGTGAATATAAAAAAGTTCGCACCAGTATGTT
>JAOUZG010053093.1:6400566-6424760 GCA_026289955.1 Argiope argentata
ATAACTTCCTGTGATATATTCTTTAATATTTTTTTTAATATTTCTTGGCGAAATATTAGCAGTTCAAAAACAGAGACATGCAGCTCACTACATAAAAAATTCAAACCTATGTCAATCATATAATGTCAGATAATATATAAATCTTTAAGAAACAAAGACTGAATGGCAAAAAAAAGAAAGACAGAACGGAGTATAAAAAGATAGAATCAGAAACTCCACAACAGTGATACGTCATAAATATTTTTTCTTTGTCGTATCTTAAGCATAGAGAAAGTAGAGTAATCGTCAAAAAATAAACTCAAGATTTTAAGGAATGTCCAAATTTTAGACCCTTTGAGTTCGAAAAACACGTTTCTGGAAAATGCCCGTTTATTTGTGACAAAAATAACTCAAAATCAGATTGAGTCAGATGGTTGAAATTTGGTGCACGGTCTTTACATCGAAGTTGCAGATTTCTATCAAATGTTAAGCAAAATCTGTTCAGAAGCTCATCTCTCCAGTTGTCCGAATGTAGGTGAACAATTACAAAATAAAGAGAGCTTGACATTTAAAATTCGGTATAAAGATTTAACATCTGTCTTGTGGATGTCTGTCGCATTCTGAACCAAATCCAACAATGGATCGATGGTTTGTAATGCTGTAATTACAGGTACGCTTAAATGTGATAATTTAAAAATGCAAAGACTTAAAAGTCAAGAATTCTTCTAAAACAAATGCAGTTGCAATTTTTTGTTTCAATCAGTTAAGAAAAAACAGGTACTTAGGTATTAGTCCATCGATCTGTATCGCAAAATTTGAAGACGTCGCCAATGAGTTGTCAATAAATGGCAAAAAACCACCATTATTTTAAAAATTGTTCAAACTTTAACTGTACTCTACCATTTTGTTGGATTCGCAGAAGATCATTAAGCATTTTTTCTGTTATGATTTTTTAAATGATTGAAAATGATTAAAATTTATGATTTGTCTACCAACGAAAAAGATGCAGTGCCATATTTCCAAAATTATGGAATTTTTCCTTCAAAAAAGAGGTGTTCGAATGAATATGAAATATGTTTATACTCGAAAATGGAGAAACAATAGCTGCGTGCTGTTAGTGTTTGTGAAAAACTTATAGGGATACGGAAAGACACCTGGCTTCAAGATTCAAGACTTCCTATTGTCACCTATCTTCGATTTATTTACAGTTGGGGCAAATAATTGACTTCTATAGAATTGGGAAGAAAGCAGTTGGATTCTGAAAGGCATCAAAGAGCTCTGGCCACCTAAGTAACTTGGGCTAAATACTTACGTATTAATGCGTTGATTTATATCGCCAAACTTGAATCCATCGCCAATGAGTTACTAAACCGTTGGCGTCGACAGTCTAACACGTAAGTTCTGAAAAATGAGTCTAAAACTCAAATTCGATTTTTGGATACTATTAACGCTTGCCAAGGATTAATTGTCAAATACCTCGCCATTGATGACATGATGAATTCAGAAAAAATTGCAACATTCACTCCAATAGTTAATATTTTGTAACTAATGGACGCCATTGTCGAGTAAGGTTTTTTATGGCATGAAAAGTTTATTATAAATTAGGCTTAAAAGCTTTGGATAAATTATGTAGGTAAATTTTGGAACAAAATTAATGTTTCGAGCAAAAAAAAAATTGCAAATATAGCCGAATTTAATTTTGTAGGAATGCTTAAACTGTGCGTTTTTTTATTCCCATGTTTCGCTATTTAAACTAATTTTTAAAAAACAGCAATTTTCAATTAATTAACCGATTATTTCAACATTAAATACTGTAAAAAGCATAAATGTTAACGCTTGTAAACGTGGATTGTCTTAAAGAAAATTCTATATCTTAAGCATAAAAAATAAAAAAATCAATTTCAAAATTAATTATGTAATTAAAAACACAGAAAAGCTTTTAAGTAATTTCAAAAATTCTATCCACGATGTTCTTTAAAAAAATTCTCCAAAGTGATCTGAAGTTGGATTAGAGAGCTTGAATAAAGTTCTCAAAATAATGTTATGAAACAATATCAGAATTTCATTCGGGCAAGTTTGAATATTTCACCCTATTAAATAAAAGAATAATACTAGGTTATACTAAAAATAGTGCAAAAAAAATATCGAATCGCTAATTTAAAACTTTTAGATAATTTGATCATTTTTAGAATGTATATTTGGGTGACATTGAAAAATAATAAATAAACATTCATTCTTTTCATGATAGAATGGTTTATTAATGGTACTCTTTTTCCATTCAGATTTTATTTTTTATTTCCCTCCCTTTTTAAAAATTTACTGAAAAGCAAATTTTGTTTGGTGTTTAGTCAATAGATGGCACCACCAAGTTGATCAAAATAAATTTTGTTTTTTGAAATTAATTCTTTCAAAATTGCACAGTTTAATGGACATCTTAGCATGATTGAAAATTGAGTTATTACATTAAAATTATATAGGAAGAATATATTCATGAATGACTTATTTATCTAGAGTGGTTTGAAAATTTATTTATTTTAATACTGAAGAATAATTTTTTCAAATTTAATTTATTAAAATTAATACTCTTTATTATTTATGCATTGGATTGGTCATATTTAATTTAATAGTGATTTGCTGTTGTTTATTGAAAATAATGTGTATCTAGATGCTTTAATTGTGTTTAATTTTTCATCTCTATCCATTGATGAAACTGTTCGAATTTTTGTCTTTTCATCTACAGGACATTAAACACTTCTATAACGTCATGCAGTGAAATTATTTGAACAGCTTTAATGTTTTGATTAATTTTTTTTATAAATCTAATTAAAATTTTTGCGAATTTTTTCTCAATAGAAATATTCTAATAGACAAGTGTAGCGATTGAAGGTCGCGATACGAACCCGCGACGCTAGGACTAGTAGACGAGTAACATGACCATAATACCAAAAAGTCGTCTTCGGAATCGTCGATATTATCTGGCTTATAAGACTAGCGCTACAGTACTCCCCCCACCAGTGAGTAGGTGGAGAAGCGCATGATTTGTATTGAACCAAGAGTTATGACGACTTGCTGCTTACTTCCGTCGAGTGAGTCTGACGATTTTGCTGCGAGTAAAGGGCGTCATGACTGTTGCAGCAGATTGCCTTGTCAAGATCACAAATGTAGCGATTGAAGGTTGGGATCGAACCCGCGACGCTAGGACCAGTAGCCGAGTAACATAACCACAATTAATATTATATAATGTACACAATATTGTAGGTACAGGCCATGCTACCTGGATAGTACGGAAGTGGTTGTATTATCCAGGTCACAACCACCATCCGTGGTCACTGGTGGTCCTTAGGATGGAGTTTAGTTTCGGCTTATGCTTTAACGGCGTTTTGGTCATTTAGATTTGTCCGCATGCTTTCGGGTGGGATGAAGTAACTGTTTATGTTCTGTCTACGTTTCTCTTCCCTCTCTGCCTTAATCCTCCGGAAGAACATCACAAATACACGCATAAAAAATCTGCTAATTAGTAAAGGGTTCTTGACTTTTCTAAGTGGTAATGATTTGTGACTTAGTTACCACCATTCCAATGTCGAGAAATACCTCCTTTAATAAGATTGGATCTTGGACATTGATGTCTTTTAAATCTCCATCTTTGAGGGATTTTTTAACCTCTTTCATCTTCATAATCTTGCACGTCAAGTTAAGTGAGGATAATTCACTTGTAATTATGTTTTGTATTTATAATTAAAAATGATTATTTATTTATTTATTAGTAGTTGATAAATAACCATACGTATATATTTAGTGCCTATTTAAGTTCATAAAATTATTGTATTATTCATAAATAATTTTCATCAGGCATATATTGACTACACATCTTAACTGGTTACTTGCATTTAATTCTCATGGTAAATAATTTTTTAAAAGCTCAGAATTTTATGAGGTTAGATATTTATTGTGGGATCATCTTCAGATAAAAGAGTTTTTGTTTCAGAAATTTAATTCTAGTTTGGCCTCATTTAGAGCTTTAAATATAATATTTTACATATCCTTGAAAGAGTTTTTCTTCATTTTTTTTAGTTTACATTCCTTGATTCCAATATTTGTAATTATATTTTTTATCACGTCAGAACATGATGTTGTTTTAGGAATAAGGTTTGTGGCGTCAACAAAAATGCGTCGGCCAAAAATTTTTTAATCCGTGGGTGAAAAATAAAAAAAATTATTATCTGCACGAGCATCTCAAAAAATCAGCTTTAAACAATGTGTCGCCATCGAATTTACAACAGCTCTGATTTAAAAAAAATAAGTTAATGACTAAGTCAAACAAAATCTAGAAAAGTGTGATTTTGAGGAAATGATTATATGAAATGAAATAAATAGGAAATGTGATATTCTTTAAAACAATAAATGCGAGACAAATTTCTTTTTGGGTCGTTTGCAATACTAAAGGGACTCATTCACCGAAACAATGAAAATGAATAAAAATATAAATTAACTTGCTCGAGCACGTGGTGATTTGCCTTTCAAGAAAATATGTTCTGACATGATGCACTGAAATATGCGTAACAGATTTCATTTTAATCTTTTTTATCTCAAATATCATGATTAGTTTCACACGTTATTTTGTATTTTTACAACGTAAATTGCCCTATACCTTTCGCAGCAATGACCATCATACACTTACTGCTATTTCAGAATCCCAAGACAGACTATTAACGGTGGAAAGGGGTGATACGCAGCAGAATGTGTGTATTATTAGAGCTTCACATTACTTTCCCACCTACTGGAAGCATTTATGTTCAGCTGTACCCTAATTTGCCAAAATAAATGCCATCTGGAGCAAATGAAGAAGGTGTCGAGAGTTCCAGTATCTGAAATTTGAGAGTATCTGTCAAACTGTGCAATTTTGTATTGATATAAAAATACCATGATACGTAATAAATAGTTTATTGAAAATAAATTGTTTATCATTTGTTCTTCAACACTTCAAGTCATCCGCCTTCAGATGGGCGAGATTTGAACCGACCAAATTAGGTGGGTGCACACATTCGGCCCAAGTGTTCTTGGGAGACATCATTTGCAGCATCCACTTCATTCTGCAGTCGCATCTCATGGGATTCTCTGTGCAAGAAGTAATGAAAATACAAATTAAAATAATTTATTTATAAAAACATTATGATAATCAAAAAGGAGTACTGTTGGCAATGCTGTCTTTTGCTCTCTCAATGCAGTAGAATTAGGATTTGATTAGAATATCATTTAATATCATAGTATTCAAGTAGCTCTCGAGGTCTTGCTATAAAGAGCAGGTATTATGGTGTAAGAGGAAATAATAAGTAGTTATAATATTATAAGCTCATATCCCACGGAGGATGGAATTTCTTATTCTAATTTTTTGTGTTGTTTAAGGTGACCAGAGACCTATAAAATGACTTTTTGCAATTTTTACCTTGGCAATTTGAAATTTTAGAGGCATTAAGAGTAACACTATAGGAGGTGACACACAAAATTTTAAAGCATTATATTAACTTATTTAAGAATTAGGGGATTAATGTAATATTTAATAGTGATAAATAACGTCAATGAAAAATGCTTCAGGCGCTCCAAATTTGTTAGAAAACGTTCCAATTCTTATTATTACTTTCTCTAACCCATTTAAAACAAAAGTTGGGATCATTAATCTTGAAATTTGAGTTCGGAATATCAAAATTAACCAATGTAATAAATCAAAACTACTTAATTTTTTTAAAAAAATCAGTAGTTATTATGCTATTTAATTTTGATATTTTGAGCTCATACTTCAAGATTAATCCCAACTTTTGTTACAAATGGGTTAGAGAAAGTAATAATAAGAATTGGAGCTCTTTTGTGCAATTATATTGTTGATGTTACTATTATGTCCTATTCAGTTAAGGATTCTATAGGAAGGTCAAAGGCACTATAATTCGGACAGATCTAAAGCTATTAAAATATCTCAATTCAATTCAGCTGATGAAACTAACCGACGTTTAAAAATATTTTGTGAAGGAAATCATGAGTAAGTTTTAATTCAGATTAAACGCAATAATTTTTCTTGGATTCACTTGGTCATGATAGGTATACTGTTTACTATTACTGACTATTACGTGTGTAATAATGCCTATACATGAAACATTTGTACTTTAAATTTCAAATGGACAAGATATAATAAATGTAATAAACATAGCATTTTAATTGAAAATTTTGAAATAAATTTTTTTATCTTTTATAAAAAAAGATTTACCTTGTTATTTACCATATTCTTATTATAAATATTATTGTTTCCCATGAAAAAATAAATATATCCTTCCCAATGATTAGTTAAGAGCTGACCGTCTAACCATAATTAGAAACTGTGAAGGTTAGATACATGAAAGTTGAAAAACTCTGATGATTAGCTTCCACAGGTTCACACATAACATGTGGTTTTTTCTTTAGAACCTGTGATGTTATATTTCTGTGCCAATCAGTATGTTAAGATATTTTCAGTGTTCTATCTACTTAATATTAATTATCATGTGTAATAGTGATTTGATTATCAATCGCATTGTATTACAGCTTGTCACAATTCGATATCTAAATTCTGAAGTAATTCAGTTGAAATACATTTTATTGGCTTATAACTTTTATATAATTCAGTTTAAGTCATTGAAATTCCTTATAAAATATGATTTTTAGTTTCATTAAATGACATCTCAGTTGATTCCCTGCGATTTTTATTAAATAAACAATAAAGAAAATAGTCTCCGAAATAATATTATCTCTTCCCGAAATAATATATTCTCTTTCCGAAATAATATTCTCCGAACTATAGATTTACTTATTATATTGTAGTGCATTAATAATCACTGTGACCACAGACTGTAATAAATAATTCACAAATATTACAGAATTTGAAATAGTTAAAACAGTAAGATTAAATAAATCTTCTTTGTTGAGCATTTCTGCTATAAGCAATTTTTAAAGCATTTGTTTATAGAAATTAATCACTAAATATTTTATAAAACAAGATATTGAGATCAAAACTGAAATTCAAAGCAGCATCTATAGCTAAATCATTATATCATTATATGCAGAAAGTCTTAATTATGTTTATACATTTTTACATTATATTTATTTGCATTGCATTTATTATGTTTATATTTTAAATTAAACTTGGATTTCTAATTACGTATTGAAATAAATAACAACTACATCTATCCACACACATTTTCCTTTCGTATTTTCGAGCATAGTATTTTGATTGCTCAACTGAATTTCATTGTTTTTTAAATGATTTTATTGCTTATTATTTAAAGATCATGTGCAAATAAATTTTGTATGAAAATACTAAAAACAAAGGCATAAATTTTCCCATACAATCTTGTAAATTATTTGAATTAGCTGCAGATAAAATATATAATTCCTATAATTCCAATAATAATTATAATTGTAATCAAACGCTGCTAGAAAGTTATTATTAACATTCCGTCAGGAACATATCGCATGTATACATTTAAAATATTCTTGTTGCTTTAACCCCACGAGCCTTGACAACATGATATTGCCCCCTTCGATAAGGGTTTGACTCAGACGCTTCAAATGAGTTTAAATGGATGCTCGTCGAGAAAAACATCCAATCCCGTTTTAAATCCTGCATATCAGTTTTATTAAATACAAAATGGGAATGTAATGTTAAAAATAATTTTATTCTATTACAAAAAGGCAAATCCATTTTTCAATTCCTACCACTAGCTCTCTCTCTCTTTGTGAGTGTGTGTCTATCTATCTATCTATCTATCTTCATTATTTTTTATTAATTAATTAAAAACGATCTTTCTCACCAAAAATCTTCATTTACCCATCGTTACATAAGTAACGAATTTAGTTTGTTTTTTGCCGCACAATAATGAGGTTAGACTTTACATGTTTTCGGCCGGTTATTTTAAACTATTCTGTGTATTTTCCTAATGGTTCATGTATTTAAAATTAAACATCGTTAATTAATCAATTTTTTCGATTCATTTTGAAGTACTTTCGAATTAAAATAATTCGAAAAAATGCAGAAAAATATTCAAATTCAAAAAAATTAGAAATTTCTAATCTGTATTACGTATGTAGAAAATTCAAGCATTTTGTGTTGCCACAATTGGCTTTGAATCCTCAATTGGCGTTGAAAATTGAACGCTATTATAATTTTTTTGTTCAATTATTTATAGTAATTGTAATTGTTGGACCTGGATGGTTGATTTGGCTTTGGGTTCGCATCTTTTGGGCTACAAGTTCAGGCACCATATACAGAAAGGAGAAAGTAAATTCGCTATTTATTTTGCTGCTTAATATTGTGATTCTGTCATATTTATATTAGTTGTAATTATTTAATAAAAAGTCACTGAAATAAGTTTTTTCTTTGTTAATCTAAATTGGAATTGATTGGGAATTGATTAAAATTTTTTTTAATATTACATATTTAAATTTTGCTACTAGATATATAGCAACGATAAGTTGCCAGTACATTTCTGGTGTTGATAAAAATATTTCAGGATAACGCAGTTCAAAAACATATTTTATATGCCAAATATATAGTCAATGAAGGGGGTTCAAAACAAATGATTTATTTAAACTCGATTATGACTACTCCCCCCACATAAAACCTCATTTTAGTGCATCAGGTCTATTGCTCATTTCATTAAGAAATGATAGTTGTGCAAAATAACAATAAAATCTGATATTGATGATCGCTAAATAAGTAACTAAATTACCCACATCAATAAATCAGTTTAATTCTTTACATCTTCAGTGCCCTTTTTTAAACTAAATATCAATTCTTTGTGTTGATGCATTTCATATTTGGATATAGCCGAATAGTATAGCAGGCAATATTTGTTCGTTTATGAAGATAAAAAAATGGGTTATCAAAGAGTAAAAATATATTGTATTGTCAAATTACCATATAGATTGATCTTGGTCAGTTGACTCCAAACTGGGGAGAAAGTTTTTTGGTCCACAGTGATGAGTTTATTGCCGGCCAGTAGAATGGAGAGCAACCCAGGCATATTCGTGAACATATCCTTGGGTAAATTTTCTATTGCATTGTAACTGAAAGAAATGCAACGAAGTCATTTTTTAAAACCACAATGGAGTGAGTTAACCACATATGAAAAGGCTTTAAATTCACCCATATTTGAACCATGGCGCTAATATACAATTGAATAGAGGAGTGTATTTTATAAATTCCGTATTACATTCTTAATACCTTTCTAAAGTTCAAACGATTCTTCGGAATTTGGCCGATTTATTCATTGAATGTCAATTGATTCATATTTTTATACTCATTTTTCAAACTTCTAGGTATGTTTTAGCATTATTTGGTATTTTAGTATGAAAATATCAGCTTGAAGGTTTCTCAAATTACTATAAAATTACCCTAATCTAAAGTTTTCATGTCATTTATCCGACTTGACATCATCCATAAAAAGTAGGTTTGTGAAATGATTTTAGAATCCTCTGTAGGAATTACAACTTCAAAGTGTTCCACGTAATCCTGAAATTTTTTTTAAATATTTAATATGTGGTGAAATTAGATGGTTAAGCTGAGATAATTTCTAAAATCGTTTGGATAAACATTAGATATAAGCGATAGTATCGGATAATATCAAATTAAGGCAAATAATCATGTCATATTGTATTCAGTATAGATTATAGCATTCATTTAGGATAATAATATGAACTCTAAATGATTAGAGCAAAGGATATTTTTCATGCATTATATCTAACAATTTAGGAATAAATAATTCAAAATTTTAAGATTTTAGAACTGACCTTTTTTATAAACATGATGATCGAATAAATATAAAGACTGGAGATTCTTAAATTAAAGCTTAATTAAAGAACTAAACCTAATTATATTGCATTCTTAATTTTTTAAAATAACATTGATAAAACCTCATTAGTGAAACAAAATTCACTAGGTAAAATGCATGAAAAGTAGTTTACAGATTTGTAAGTTTCCCTTATGATATATATGATGTACGCGTGCCGGCGTCCTGGCGCAGAGGTAGCACGTCTTCCGAGAGATCTGAGTGTCCCTGGTTCGAATCTCATGGCATGGTTGTTCTTCTGTGTACCATCTGTGAGGCTTGTGAATGTGCTCCCCTGTAAAAAAGGGGCTGTGCAAGGGATTGTGATGAGTGTGTAACTAATTTGTACTTTTTTAAAAACAAGAGACGCTCGTTTGGCTTAAAATAGCTGACTGTTGTCAGCACGCTTGCCCAATGACAAGTTCCATTAGTAATAAAAACAATAATATACGTCTAATGTCATTTCCTTTTCAGAGATTTCTGATTATATTTACAAGCAAAAAAAAAGACAACTTACACAACATTGTATTTTAAATTGCTAACTTACCTCAGATTAATCACGCTCAGTTTGGGTGCTGGATTAGGCAACATGCTTCTTTTCAATTCCGAAATGTGATTCATTTTCAGGGATAAAATCCTAAAGTTCTTGAATTTTGCGAAGGCTCTGTCATCGATATAAGATATAGAATCTTGGGTTAAGAATATTTCTTTCAAAGGTAAATGCGCTATATCCTCTATGTCTGAATCTATAGCTCGTATACCTGCCTTGATTGTTTTCAAGGTTACCAGATTCCTGAGGTTTCTGAATTCGTTCCAGTTGAATCCGTTGAAGATAGTGCATTCCTGAATATTTAAGATCTCGAGAGTTTTTCCGAGGCCTTCGAATGCCACTTCAGATTCTGCCAGATCTTGGAATGTTGAATTTATCAGAGAGAGCCTTTCCACTTTTAAACCCTGAAACGCATCGCTCGGTAAGTACATCAGAGAGCTGTCCATTATATAAAGCGTTTGTATTGGCTGATTATGGAGTTTCAAAAGTGACTTCTCTAATTCATCGACATTGGTGGTAGCTTTGCAGGTGATTTCGGTTGTCCTGAATGCAATCGGAATACAAGAACAAGGAGGGATCGTTTTGAATAGACATCCTAAACCTGCAGGTAGTACAGAAGCTAAAAGTAGCGCAACAATCATTTCTTCCTGACGTTTAGTAACTTTACAATCCAAAATGAAACTAATCATTTAAGAATGATGACAAGAGTTTAGGAAAGTGAGATAAAACAGGTGTCACTGCAGATGTTCTTATTCTCATGTACTTATTTGACGAGACATGCATAGTTTATGCATACAAATTTAATCTTCAGATATGATATGAAAAATTTATTTTCAACTTCTTCTCTCAGTAAAAGAAAACTCTTTCATCGTCAGAAAAGTGTCTTTTTTTCAAGAATAAAAATTATTTGAATGGATGCAAAGAGTTTTTGCTGTTTTGTATGTCAGTTATTTTATTATTTAAAACAGGTATTTATTTTATTAAACAGGTATTATTCAGATAGTTTAGAAGTCAGAGCTTTAAAAATTGAGTAAAAAATCTTATTTAAGGTTTAATTGCATAATAATATCAAATAGGACATAAAATATTAAATCTGTTTTAAAGATTTATTTTGAAAAAAAAAATGGATGGGATAAATATTGGAGTTTGAAAAAAGGAGAAAAAATGTCAAACCATGTCGCGGAGTTTTGATAAAAATATTAATATGTGGTTTAAAAATTTCTAGAAAAATCAGATTTCACCTGGCTTTACCATTTTCAGCTGAATAATAGAAAGAATATTAATATAATGACTTAATTTTTTACATTTTATGTTACTATTCAAGTGCATTCATAAAAAAAATAGCTATGCATTTGGTAATTTGTCTGACACAAAAATAAATGGAATATGTTTACACATGTATGGTTTAAAAAAAATTATTTTAAACCTAAGTTAAAGCCTTTATTGTAAATACTGTATACTAACTTTATTACTAATCAATGATTAACAGAATATTTGTATGATTATAGGATTACCAATCTTTAATTTTTATAAAAAAGCCATTGGGTTCCGTTTTGTTGTAGTGAATGTTGATTTTTAACATTATTATTTTCTCGCTGGTAATGATTTTTTGTAGAATAATAAAGCTACAAACAAAATAGATTTTATCTTTATAATAAAGTTTACATTAGGGAAGAAATTTCTAGAATAGTTATTATCTAACAAACCAAATTGTTAGATCTTTCTTGAATCGAGAAAAAAAATTGTGTTTAGATAATAAACTCCTAGGAAAGTAACTTCTAGGAATTGCATTTATTTCGAAATTTTTCTGTCAGTGTAAATACGATACAAAACAAAGTTCTAGGAAAATGACAATCAATTAATTGAGTTATAGTAATTTCTCTAAATAAAGTTTCATTTCATTAGAAAATAAATTTCAGTAACAGTGGCTATCTAACAATCGAATATATAATAAATTATTAGGCAGATTCTTTAAAAGAAGTAGAAGTGTAGTAATTAATTTTTGGATTTTTTTCCTCACAATCTTGAATACAAGCCTCAAATTTTCGGCACTTGAAATTCTCTAATGCTTTCCGAAGATACTGCATTGAATGTAACCTGGTCCTTCTCTCAGATACATAAGAGGTTTCATATCCTATTTGCATTCAGAATTATTTAGAATCTTCTGCTGGAAATACTAACATGATATGCTACAGATAACTCAGACAAACTGCCAAACTGCGAATATTTCAATCGCTACCATTATTCCCGTGAGCGGCAGAAAAGCTGATATTATTTCAACTCGTTTACGCATTGAACACACTAGATTAACCCACATTCACTTGTTGCTATGTAATCAACTACCCCTGTGTCATTGCCAAATGTTTGGGCAAATCTCAAAGACCAGCGTTTACTGTTTTTTCAAAAGTCTTGCACTCAATCATCTTCTTTATTTGGTAAGATCTTCACCTTTAACTCTTGGTATTTTTAAAGTGCATGAAGTTTTATCTATTTATTTAAATCTTTATTCACATTTTAGAGTTTCACCTCGAATTCCCTTCAATGACTCTTTTCAAATGATATAATTTTATCTATTGTTTGATGTGTCATGGTCAAAGCTATAGTTCTTGCGCCAACCCCCCTTCCTTCCCCCACAATAAAAAATTGAAACAAAACAGCAAGCTCTCTGAGATTGCCTTTCACTAGATCCCAAGCAATCTCCTCAATGTACAGAGTTTGTACTGTTAGTTTATGATTAATAATAGCTCTTTTGAAATTATGCACGTTAGATAGCAGATGGTGCAGGCGTCTAGACAGGTTATGACCGGAAATAAATCGCATAGAATATAACGTTGCGTGCATAAACGCAATGTAGTCTATGCCTTGTACTTTGCAAACCTAATGGCAGATATAGATTCTGGATTTGTATGATCAATTATTCTACTCCCTCAACCTTACTGTGTAAAATGAAAAGTCTTTGTGAAACGTATGCTCGTACACTATCATCAGCTGGAATGCATTTCTGCATCAGGCTTCACTCATATTCCGACACGACTGGCAGAATACTAATTCTCATAGAAATTTATTATATCTAGCCCAATAGGAAGCAATTTTCTTAAATTACGGTTTTAGAATCTCTAAATTCTCTTTATGCCAGATCTAGAATTACTCAGAATTCATCTAATAGCGAAGGTCTGTTTCAGATCTCTGAGGAATGATTCTGAATTTTAAAGAGTCAGAATATCTTACCACGAAATGTGGAAGGAATACTAAACCAAATGGAAAATAGAAAGTTTCGGAAATTACAACTGCTTTCTTGTTTAAGAAGCCACAAATGCTTATGAGGGGATATTTGTGCTCATTATACCGAAGCTCATTATTTTCTTCTTTTCTATTAAAATAAATATTACTCAAATATCCAGGAGAAAAGAATGTTGAGCAATATTGTACAGTATTATATTATAAAGTATTGAACGATATTATACAATAAAGCTACTGTTGCTTAATATCGTACAATATACGAGGGCTACTGGGAACCTTTTTTACTATAGGAAACACACTTGTACACCATTTATATTTCCTTCCTATCTACTAAAATATGAATTATTTTTTTCTTCTGAAACCATAATCCCATTTTCAAGTGAGTATGTGCATAGAATGGGTAGTGGCCAAGCCTTTACTTTTTGCACAGGAGTTACCTAATCACTTTTACCTTCTGATTTTATTTGGATCAACTTACATGTTGTTGAGAGGCGATCTCGGATGGGTAAGTAAATGAATGGATGAGAGGTGATGGAATTCGTAGGTTTATCCTTCATAACTATCTCACAAATGAAGAGGATTAGACTTCTGAAATTTTACTGGAAAGCTTCTATTAGCTGTGCCCTTCAATCTTCGTTCTTGACCGAGGTGGCTTGGTGGTGATGATTCAGAATCGAAGGGTTTAAGACTCAAGGCCCTATCCCATAAAAAAAAACCCATCGTATCAGTGGTTTAAGAGCACGTTAAATCTTTTTGGACCAAACGTCATCCTCTGGTGTGGTGTAGAAGTTTTGAAAGCGAGTGCCAACTTCAGCGTCGTCCTTGTCATCTAAAAATGTTTCAAAATTGTGAGATCCACCCAAAACAACCCTAATGTTGCTTTAAAACTTGGTATAACTAACCTAAACTAAATCAGCTTCGTTCTTTCGTATAGCACTATGTTTATTTTTAAAAGGATATAAAGGAGAAAGAATTTATAAAATGAAAACTTCGAAAAATGAAATCAAATTTTGACTTCCTACATACCGATTGAATTTTCCCTGGTGCCCTGTCTTTTTTTTTAAAAAAAAATAGAATATTAACAAATTGACTATCAAAAAATTGCAAGTCTCTAACAACAAATGTAATAATTTTTTTAAAGCTTAAAACCGTATGTTTTGTATTTTGGAAAGCTAATTCATAAGAAAATGGTAATGTAATTATTGAGGCTTATGTGTTTGTAATGTTCTTAATAGTTGGATATTCGAATAAATACGAAAGGAAAATAAACCGTTATCTAGCCTGTCCAATAAAAAGGGAACTATTTGATAATAGCTTGAGCATTTTAAGATATCTCATGAAGAGAGAAAATCTTTGAATGCGTTAATATAGCTTCTTTGTGTTGATGAAAACTAACTCCAGAACAAGTATTAATGAATATTATTTATTTAATTAGCAATATTATATTTCACAACTGTGAAAAAAGAATTTCTTTAACTGTTAAACTTAACTTTCAAATATACAGTAGATTTTTCAATTGTCGTCCCGATTATTTTAGGAAATAAATGATAATTTAAGAAAATATATTCTTAATGATTTTTTTGAAATCACAGTAGCTACAACAATATTTATAATGTATTGTATTTCATTAAAACGCAATGCTCTGCTCAAGCATTTAAATATTTGGATTTTATTATTTAGTTATTGCATTTTCTATAATATGAAGTATCTAATAAAGGCAGTTCCGGTTCCGATTATAGGCAGTATTTCTAGATTTTCCGCTCTTAACATCCAATATTGAATTAAATTTGACGCGCATAAAAGAAGTTTAATTTAGGGTAGTTCTATCAAAGTCCCATTTTAAGCAGTATTAGACCGTATTATGAGGGAGCCGACTGTGCTGACACTTTCTTTCCACACTTCTACACCACGACAGCAGAGGGGTGCTTGAATTCGATAGATACACCATACCTGATTACACGAAGGTTTATAGATGGAACTGGGTCTTGGGACTGAAATAATCTGGCTCCTAAGTCTGGACCTTACCACCAAGCGACGTCGGTCCTGTGTTAGTGTAGGAATCTGTAATATATATATTTGGCTGGAAGAAAAGAACATAGCGTCAAAGCATAAAACAAAACAACATGGCTGAATGGCATCATTCATTACAAGCATTGACTCTATCGCTTTTTTGCTTAATAAATAAATGTAAAAAGTCAGGAAGGTGTTCTAAGTAGAAAGATGGCCTGTTTTGAAGAAGAAAGAAATCTGGATACCCAGCATTTGTAGTTTATAATGTTACAACATGACTTAATACCTGATTATCCATTTTCTACATTAAGGTGCGATTTAGAAGGTAACTATACATAACTACAGTATTTTGTCTATTCTTAACTTTTTTAATGGCTTACTTGGAAAAAAAATGTAACTTATGATCAATTTATTTCAAATTAGTATGTATTATATATTATTTAGATATCTTAAAGTTGTTTTTCTTCCGATTTGTGAAAAAGTAGAAACGAAATTTTTTAAAAGTTTGTTGGTATGAGATATATTTGTATTTTTTAAAAGTTTGTTGGTATAAGTATGAGATATATTTGTCCGAAAAATGTACCTGTAATTTTCAATCATCATTTAATGCCAAGAAATATTGTAAAGCAAATATTTCTTGGCATTAAATTTTGATGGAACTAGTTAAAACGATATTGGGACGTGCCTGGGCATTCATTTCTTATGCATCCGTCAATAGCCGAAACAGAATTTAGACAAGAAAAAAATCGTTCGAAGCTTTTATTTTTAGAAATGGGAAATGAGAAAATTTTGTTTTACGTGCTAGGAACCATATTAGATTTTATATCATTCCTAAGTTTTGCGTGGATACAATTTTAGTAAGTATATAACTATTTTTTTAGATGAAATTAAATTTATAAATGAAGAAATAAGTATTTAACACAGTCCTGAATTTTGAGAATTCACTTTCCAGTAGATAAATAAATACTTTCCTATTAAATACCTTGGGTTTGCATGCAGATTATTTTAAATAACAAGAAATCAAAGATTTAAGCTTATTTTTATACAGTAATGAATATAAATTCATCAGACTACTGAAATTTATGATTCTATTATCTCTAATACTTTAAATTTCTGTAACATGTTGCAATAATTTTAAATACTTATAAGCATCCATATTTTTTCATTTAAATTTAAAATCATTTATTTCACTTCAAAATAATTTATACAAAGCATTTTTTGTTGTAAACAGGAATTTTAATAACAAAAGAATAGAATTACATTCTGTAATATTAAAACACTAGTATAATTGATAAAAGGTTTGAATGGAATGAAGAAACTTCTGTCCTTAGCAGGAGAGGTCATCCAGCTTCAAGTCGATGAGATACGAAAACTTCAGAATCTGTGGCTGGGAGCACTCCGCGTAAGTGGCAGGCGGCAGACCATCTTGCAGCATCCATTGGATTCTACAATCGCAAATCAGGGGACTATCTACATAGAAAAAAATACAAAACACTTTTAAAATATTAAAAATTATAAATAATTTACAAATGGCTAATAATCCCAAAAAATAGCGAAAGCAAACTAAAAAATATATGTTTCATAAATCGTAATCGTAAGTTTCAAAAAGCTTTATAACATTCCGCTATTTTCCTTGTTTTCGAACAAATAAGTACGTAAAATTCAAGCACATTAATGCAATAAACATCTTTATTATTGGTAATCACCTAGGATAATTATTAAATTGGATATTTTTGATATAAGTGGTGTTTGATAATTAGGAAAATAAATGCATCTTTTAATATGCTCATATAAAATAAAATGAATATTTCTACAGTTAAATTTATGAACTTACCTGAAAAATCAAATTTCTTTAACTGCTTCCATACTGGTGAGACTATTTGCCTCTGCAGTGTTACGAGCTTGTTGCCAGCAATCACGAGCGTCGTAAGACTCGGCATGTTCGTAAACGCGTCATCGGGCAGTGTTTCAATTCGGTTGTAGCTACGAAGACACAAAAAGGAAATCATCAGCATGATGAGTACAAAAGTGTACTCAAAAATGACGAGTACACTTCTCGAAAGCAATACTGTAATAGTATTGATTAGTAGGAAAGAGATAGAAATGTAAAAGAAAGTGATTCTTTTGAGGGTTATTACAGCAGCAAATCATAAATAAAAACACATTGTGAAAATTACTGAAATGCAAAAGGAATCACAAACACCCGATGGTACTCGGGAATACTTGAATGACCAGACCACCGCAACAGCAACACTGGCGGAAATTGTGGTTGAGTCCTGAGGGTCACACCGGCCACGGAACAGCCTTTTCCTAAGGAAGTACATCCAATAATCGACATGAAGTAGTGAAACCCAACCTTTTCATATAGTCACAAGGGTAATAAGAACAAACCACCATGCCGGAAGCTTCTCGTTTTACCTTACAAGGTGCCCTGCATGGAACTCATGGCACATATATATGATGCAGGGCGAAAAAATTTTGTGCCATTTTTCATATTAATTATTCCATTCTTCGGAAACAAATTTCTCACAAATTCAAATTGATGCACTTTGCTAGAAATTCTTCTGAAAAATCTCCATATAAAAAGGTTTGGGGCGTAAATCCAATCCTTCTCAACATGCACTTAAACACAAGTAATATAAAAATATATGTTAAGGCAATTCCTATAAATGTCGACAAAGAATTTTTTAAATATTTTAGTTACTTTTTATTAAATAATTACAATTTTTGCGCTCTTTTTCCGCTTTACAACGGAAGGAGTAGTTTAGTAACTTCTAAGGGTATGGACCACTGAGCACCCGAAGGCAGAAGTCTGACTTCTAGCTTACACACGTCACAAAGCCTTTTTAAGGGACGAACTTCATTCATTCATCCGCAGATCGTAATTTAATTTAGAATAGAGAACGATGTACTCTGACCCAGTACCCCCAGTACTATTACTCTCGACATGGTGGAATTTGTGACTAAGAGAGATTTAGAGTCCACCACACACAAACACAGTCTTTGGTTGGTGGGTTCGAACTTGTTGTCCAAATGATGAAAATCCAACCTCCTACCAACCAGGATATATCGGTCTAATAATTACATTTATTATAAATAATTGATCGAAAAATTATATTGGTGTTGATGTTTCAACGCTAATTGAGGATTCACTACCAATTGAGGCTACTTAAAATGAGTAAATTTTCTTTCGAATACAGATGAGAAATTTTTAATTTTTTATTCTGTATTATTTTAATTCGAAAGTACTTGAAAATGAATCCAAAAAATTGATTAAATACATCAAACATCAAAAAAAATAAACAGAATCGTTTGAAATAATAGGCCGAAAACCTGTTAAGTATAACATCATTGGCGTGGGGGAAACAAACTGAATTCGTTACTTATTTGGCGATGGGAAATCGAAGATTTTTGGCGAGAGAGTCAAATTTTAATTAATTAATAAAACAATGAATGAATTGATATTTTTTAAAAACTGTATTAAAATCAAATGTCATCCACTACGTGTTTAAAAAATATACTTGAACTTCATTGGATAAATAAATAATAATAATAATTTGCAGGAAAATAATTTGAAGGCAGTATGAGATAAATAGAAGAATGAAAAATAAGATTTTCATTCAAAAATATTTGTAGATATATAAAGGAAGGGTCGAAAGGTGAGTTTATTGAGTAACTTTTCGGACTTTCTTCTTGTGTAAAAAACTTAAGCACTTTAGCCAGCACAACATCTGCTCAGTTTGAGGTAGTAAATAGCAGAGAGAGAAACAGAAGTAATGAACAGATTAAATACTTGCTTATCTGAGCTGAAGTTGTAAATTGAAGCAGTTCTTATATCAAATTTAAATTTCTGTGGAAGCTATGAAAATTTAAGTGGTAAATTCTTCAAATCAAATGTGTAAGTAAACTATTTTATCATTTATTTTTATTTGAGTAATCATGCTTTAATTGCATTATATTATTTCAAGCAATATATTCTTTAAAAAGAAACAACGTGAATCTACGTGTGAAGAATAAAATAT
This sequence comes from Argiope argentata, assembly GCA_026289955.1. Lineage (NCBI taxonomy): Eukaryota > Metazoa > Arthropoda > Arachnida > Araneae > Araneidae > Argiope > Argiope argentata. The sequence goes on from JAOUZG010053093.1 coordinate 6,420,219, forward strand.
TCCGAAGTTGTAATTAGTGTCAGAAATAGAACAGTCGAAGTTATATTTAGGTTAAATATGAATGTCTAAATTTTTTAAAGAATATAGAGTAAAATCACAACACGTTTCATTTTAGCTCTTTCAAGAATAGACATTTGGTTCAGTCAAGAGCTTTAAAAGTTATAATATTTCCATCTTGATTAATTTTAAAATAAAAAGTTTGTCATCTCTCGATTGTCCAAGTATTTGGGAACTTGAATGAAACTGGTGAATGACTTTTACCGACAACATCTGGAACCACAAATCTTAAGGCTTAATATTGAGATGTTGTTAATATTGAGATCCCTTTTTATTAGTAAATAGTTTGTAAGAAGATTGGTTTTGGCATTGCAAAGATTTAGCAATGTTAAAGAAAAGAAGAAGGGAGTTTTTGAAAAAAAAGTTTTTAATATATTATATTGCTGAAAAATAATATTTAAAATTAATTGATATTTATGGAATGAAAACAACAATAGCAACAGATGAACAAAGCTGAAACTTACCTTATATGTAAATCTGTGAGTTTGGGTGCAGGATTAGGAAACATAGATCTTTTAATTTCAGAAATAAGATTTCTTTTTATATTCAACACTTTCAAATTCTGAAAATGAGAAAATGCTTTATCGTCGACATAGGAAACTGTATCTTGCACGAATACAATGGTATCCAAATTCAGGTGCGCAATATCTTCTATATCTGAATCGATGATGTCTAATCCTGACTTCACTGTCCTAATATCGGTCAGATTTGTCAAATTTCGCAACTCTGACCATGTCCAGCCATTAAAGATAGCGCATCCCTGCATGATTAAAGTTTTCAAACTGCTCTCAAGGCCTTTGAATGCTACTCCAGTATCACTCAGGTCTCTCAGAGTAGAGTAGATAAGGTGTAATTTTGCTATTGAGAACCCTTCAAACATGTCGCTGGGTAAATACAGGAGGGAACTGTCGATGATTCGCAAAGCTTCTATTGGGCGATCTTTCATTCTTTGAAGTGATTTCTGCAGATCATCGACACTTGTTGCAGCCACACACGTGACGTCGTTGTTCCCTGAAGGTGTGATTCTGCATTTACAGGGAGGGAGAGCTTCTTGCGGGCAACTCCAAGAGGAAGAAAGAATGGAAATAACCAAAATGATCAAAATCATGGCTATATTTTTCAGAGGTTTTCTTAGATGTTGATTAGGCTGTTACAACCTTTCATTTGAAAGTTATCGAAGTCGAGCTCTTATCTTCGATGGGAAGAATGCAGCTGCAATTTTAAAAAAACAACTGATTTATATATATATATATATATATATGTATACCATTTTCCAAATAATTTTATTTTAACAGATTTTCCTCTCATTTATAGAATTTTGTTTACTTTAAAATTGTAAGCTTATGAAATGTTCAGATTTTATTTATTGCTGTGTTTTAAAAGATAAGTGGAAAAGATTTCACTTCATGATTTCCATTGCTGTGAAATGACTTCGATTCGCTTGTACTGATTTATACAGATCAGAAATAATATGTATTTGTTATTGGTATCTATTTTCTCTTCATTGTAATATGCAGAATAGATTATTCTTGGTATTATTCATAGAATTATCTAAAAGCTTTTTATAGGAATATTTTTTTAAAAATTTTAAATAATGTTTTAGGCGACCATTAACATGTAGAAATGAACTGAGCAGTTGTGTGTTAAGTTCAATTTTAGGGGCAATTAAAAAATATTGAAATTCATAATTAAAATTGGTAAATTTTGAAAAGTCTCTAAAATTTCAATTGATTCCCCAAAGACAGTATCGCTATACCTGGTAACCAATCCTGTCTACCTTGACTCTAGGAGTAATTTGAAAAACACGGCAGCCGCCAGTAGTGATTACAAGTTGTGTAAAATAGCCTTCATTGACAGTGTTACACATTATGTACTAAGCACAAAACGTTATTGACAATTGGCTTGATAAACAGAAAATACCATTTTTTTGCATTTTAAAAGAAGCGAAAGAATGCTTACTCATAATTGCAACATTTTTTTTTTGTATTTGGGATGTTCCAAAGAAAGGGATAAACTTGGCCGATTTCAGCATGCCTACTGGTCTGTCTAATACAAATATTTTTTACTAGCCACCTTTGGCGACCAGTCGGTTCGCCAATATTAATGCCGACTAAAGGGTTATATCATTTTTTTATATAACTTGGTCTCATAATAAGTTTTTCAGCAAAATATTTTTAAGCTTCAAATTTCGATAGTCACATAATTCACTTATACTATTATGTAGGCCTTAAGCAGTCCTATCTTTGAAGTCCGCATCTCTCTCTGATTTTCTATCAGTGCACGTAAAATTCAGTTTTAAATTAAAGAGGAAATGATGAAACGTCAATTAACATAAAGACCTCTTTACTCATTTCAAGCATGTCTTTAAATAAAACTAAGAACTGAAAGAAGAATAGTTCGACATTGAAGTTTTAAGTACAATACAGAAATTGAAACATTATGAATTTTTTTATATAATTTATAAGATCTCAAGGAATTATTCAGCAAAAATTTCACAGGTTAATTGAAAACTTCAGTTTTTAATTTTATTTTTAGATGTATATAAATGCTCTCAATAATATTTTTTTTGGTTTATAAATATATTTCAAAAAATTATGGTTCAAATTCCTTTGGTCTTATAGATTCATGTTTGTAAAACATTCTTAATATTTCAACTTATAAATAAATAAATAAGTATTTCTATCTTCTTCAAATCTGGCTGATTTATTCAGTTCTGAATATTGCAAGTTTAGAACAATCATCATTATCATAATCTAGACCAATTCTCTATAGTAACTCTGATTGGCTTCTTTGATATCTTGATAAAGTGATCTAAAATCGCCAGTTTATATCGAATAGTTATGTTGAAATTTTCATAGATCGATCAGCTTTGATGATTGATTTAGTTGATTGGAATGCCACTTTTTTATTTAAGGATTTATTGTCTCAAGAATATTTTGTTAAATATGATTCACAGAGCAGATGATGTATGTAAAAATTTAATTCATCATCGTTTTTCCCTTAAATCTATAATTATATATTTCACTTGAACCAATTACTAAAAAATTTATGTCTCTCCCCAAAAAATTAAGAAATTAGAAGTTGGGCTCCGATTACAGAAGATGCCTTGTAGATGTTAAGCCATATTTGCCTTAAATAAAATTGTTTAGTTGGATTAGTAATATATGTATAGTAAAATATCATAGAAAACGTTTCCATCCATTTATTTTCAAAAATATAATGTTTCTTATTTGTTTCATTTTATGCAGACACGTGCCGAAAATGACATTTTTATATGTTTAATTTGCAATGATAGTTGATTTATTTTTTCTCATTTGAGAACATGATAATGTTTGTTTAGAAAGTGCTGATGTCTCTGAAATATTCGGGTAAAAATTAGTTTTATATGCTTTTACAAATTTCACATTGTTAATTATTACCTATGCTTATTTGAAAGAAGATGCGTTTTCAAATAGCTGACCTGCTTTTACCAGTATAGCTGTAATATTACGTATGCTTCATTGAAAGCAGATACGTTTTTATTTCGTATGATTCATTAAAATGCGGAGATAAATTAAATAACGATCTGCACAAAATATCTTCTTCCCATAAGTAAAAGTAACAATTCAAAACATGTCGTTGTTTTAGAAGTTAAAAAAAAAGAATTCAAAAATATTTTACTACTACTGATTATCAGTTGCTTTTTGTTAGTCGTTTCTTTGAAATGACATCATTTTCAATGTTCATTTAAGATTTCTTGCTTTTAAATAATTAATCTTGCTCTCAGAAGATTATCGTTGGGTGCTTTTCTAAAAATTCTTTTTCAGTTTTAACTGTCGCACTTTTGTAATATATTTTTACTTTGTATTTTTATTTACTTTAATTCTTTAATGGAATTGTTAATTTTAATATTGCAAACGATCAAGAACATTTTTCTCTTGGATTTATTGTTTAAAAAATATCACATTTTCTATTTGTTTCATTTCAAATAATCACTTGATGATAATTGCATTTTTCTGTTTTATTTTTGGTAGTAATTAACTTTTTTTAAAATCAGAACTTCTGAAAATTTGATGGCAACATTTTATTAAAAGCTGATTTTTTTGAGATCCTCGAGAAGATAATTTTTTTTGCGAAATTAAATTGTTGAAAAAAAACACGATTAAATTAAATGTTTAAAAATTCATTAAAAATAGGGTTTTAATTCGTAGGTCAAAACATTAGTATCATTGAAAAGCTAATTTTTTTAGCTTTAACGTGAGGCAAAAATCAATTTTGTGCTGTAATATTTTCAGAAGTTAAAGTGAAAAAACGCTAAAATGTGGCTTATTTTTTAATTAATTAAAATTTTGATTAAAAATTCAAAAAAGGGCTCCAAGGGGCATATTTCCGGCACCCAAGGTATACATATATCAAATTTGGTAGCTGTAGGTCGAACGGTCTGGCTTGTACAGCGCCAACACACACACACACACACACACACACACACACACACACACACACACA
>JAOUZG010053093.1:6431251-6469229 GCA_026289955.1 Argiope argentata
GTCGAGTTGTTGCACTTCGCCGGGCAAAAGGAGGACCGACACAATATTAACAGTCATCCCATGACTTTTGTCACTTCAGTATATATATATATATATAGTCAATTTTCCCATTTTTATTCAACAAGTTTTGAAATTGATTACCTTCGAATTCCTTATTCCTCCAGGTCCTTTTTTCACATTGATTGCGAAATTCCCGCTCAATGTGAAAAAAGGAAAAATCGTTCAAACGAAAACCTACAATTGAAATATGACGAAGCAGCATCGCCATAAGTTTCTAAAAGTATCTGATGGGCCTAGGTAGCAGATTTTGTTCAAATCAAACCAAAACAAACAAGGAATAGAAAAATGCAGGAAAACTTTCAAAACGAGAACAGTAGTAAATTGGTAAAATCCTAAATCATTGTCCTTTATATAGATGCTTCGCCTATTTACCAGTAGATGTCACTGATGAAGATTCATGCATGCATCGAAGTTGGTAATTCTATGCTAAATAACACGTAAAAGGAAGAATATTATAAAGGAACGGAACAATAGTCCTCAGGGCATTAAAATTATTTAAACTCATGATTATGACTGCAAAAGACCCTTGAATGGACATAGTTTATTTAAATAACATGACAATGTCTCATATCCAAAACCAGAGAGAAAGAAATGCGTGTTGCACGCGTACAAGTTTTATGAAATCTTTCAATGTGCTTGGTTTTATTTATGAATGGGCTTTAAATGTTTTGAAAACTTATGACTTATTATTATTGTATAGCAAATGTACAAAATTATCTGATTTATTTTACTTCACAAAAAGTTACAACAACAAATGACAACATTAACAAATAAAGTGAAAGTTTTTCTTGTATTTTTTCCAAATCCTTTTTCATGCACCCATCTTTGGAAAAATAATCATCGTTCAAGAGATGTATCCTGAAAAGATACGAATAAAATTTAGTGAAATGTTCTGGCTGAAATGTTAAGTGCGAAACTACAGAAAAAAATGATCATTCCAAAACATTTTTAAAGCATTTTAAAAAGCATTACAGATATAATTTACTCATAAAACAGATCAGCGAAAAATAAAAATTCAGCAAAACGCAAAATAACAATTGTAGAATAAAATGATCTATATTATGACAGTTGATAATGCAATTTTGTTCAAAAGTAATGAATATTTCGGGGTCCTTTTTGTATTTTATTTGTTGTTATAGAAAGGTATACACACGAAATTTTATTTATCATTTTGGAACAATTTACTCAACTCTAAATAATATTATATATAATAAAGGGGGAAAAATCTTTCATTTCACTTCAAATTCTATACTCACAAGAGAATCTACTAGCCATCAGGAGTCCAAGAAAAACATTTACAAGATATTCGAAACCAATACCAGTTTTTGATTCTTTAAATCAAAATATTAAAAATGCATGATAAGCAAAAAAAATTGAAAATGAGATAAAATTGGTTTACAGTTCTATAAAAGTAGTGAAAAATTGAATAGAAATTTTTTAATATAACAATTATGCTTATAGAGGTCCCTCTCAAGAAAACAATTCATTGTGAAATAGAACTCAGCTACGTAATGCAACGAGCAAAATTTGAACAAATCTAAACAAATTGCTGTTATAAATAAGTTTTTTCTTTTATTTTTGGAAGCGTTTTTAAATTTCAATTTTTTTTCTGAATATTTGTAATAGATATGGTATGTTAAAGTTATAATTGAACAATATAGTAAATCTTTCTCCATCATATTATATGTGAAATTAAGAATGCTAGAGCATATATTTCCCAACAGTATTATTAGTTGGCATCATTTAATATTGTATGGGTTAAATAACAAAATATAGTTTAGGTTATTTTTTTCTATATAATCTAGTGAAATCTGACATAACAAGACAATATTCAGTAAGTTTTAGAATTGACGAAATTCCATGAGTCATTATATTCTGTTTCGTGGGATTCCAATGTTTGTCTAGGGAATAATGATGAATTATGTTTCGGGCATTGCTGCATTTATATGTATTTTTTCAATATTTGATATAGTTTTGTAAGGTTATATTAACTTGCCATTTTAAAGTAACACTAGGACTATTTTGGATGCAGCTCGTAATTTCGAACTGCGGCCAGATGACGAAGTTCACACACTACATTAACAGTAGAACCTTTGTCCCCAACGGAGTACACCAGATACACTTACGCGATGATTCATCAGTGGAATAGGATCTCGAACTGAAACAAGCCAGTTCCGAAGATACAACCAAATCAATCGATATTTGATACAGAAAATTATGTCATTATAATGTGGCCTATAAGTTTTCAATCAACTTTTGCTAAGCACATATTAGCAGGTGTTGAAGATAAGGATTAAATGAGGTACAGTTATTTAGTATATAGTCCCCATTTGCAGTTAAAGGGATTTGATGGATAATTTTTGTATAAAACATTATAGGAATTTTGAATTTTGATAGGTTTTGCATTATACTGTAATCTTGCCTTTAATTATGTCATTCAGTAAAGTTAAGATAATTAAGCATTTCAACCACTAGTGTTACTTAAGCACTGGAGAACTGAAAATAACGTATATATAATACAATAAGCTACTAGCTGATAAAAATTGCTGAGTAACAGAAAATTTTGCCAAACTCACCATTAATTCCATGCCTCTTGTTTCCCATGTCAAAAAAGGTGCTGCTATTGCCGACAAGAAGGTTAGGACACCACAAAACCCAGCCAGATACCTCATTTCTAAACGAAGAAATCCCTGAAATTTCAAGGGACACGTAAGGAAATGATAATAAACGAACAACTAAAATTAACCCTTTGCAATCGGAAAAGTAATTCTATGCGTAAATATTCACCTACAAAGACATTTTATTGCTCCGAAAAATAAATAAATGTATATAATTGTTTTAAGTTTAATCCTCTCTTTTAGGTAATTTGTATCTTCTAACTATTTTAAGGTATTTTTAACAATAAAAATTAAATAAATAAAACGTAAAATTGATGCACTGTCTTAAATTTTAAGTGAAGAGTCACTATCCGAGTTGAAATGGTTAATGCAATCATCAAAGTTATATCTCAATCATTTTCATGTGTAATAAATCTATTCCGTAAATATTTCAGATAGTACTAAAAAAAGTGATTCTTTTAGCATAATGTAACGTGAGTTTTTAACGTAAAAATATGTTAAAAATCAATAAGTATATTAATATTTTTGGAATATATAGAATCATTTAAATGACATTATATTTTCATTTAGTATGATTAAGCAAGAAAATCCAAGAAAAAAATTGAATTATTAAATAAAAATCAAATTTATTTATATATAATTAATATAAAATTGAGAGCCCAAATAGGCATTTTAATAACTTGGAATGATTTTTTTTTCTGTTGACCTTCTCATATCCATATAAAATTGCCTACAAAGATACTTACGTCCACACACTACATCAAAACTTTATTTTTGATGTTTCTAATATATATCGAATAATTGTAATTAAAAAAATCAGCAGTTTTCTTTAATAGAGATGAAAATTTTTTAGTATCTATTTACGTAATACTTATTCATTTGGTATGAAAACAAACCATAGACTGTTTCAAGATGCTGGCAGGAATGTAAAGGCATGTTAAGAGTTGTGTTGAGATAAATGTGCGTGTACAGATAAATCAGGAGAAGCTTTTGAGGAAGATGTCTTTCAGAAGTTTTGCAACGTAAGCAGTGGGAAAACACTCCATGACTTCCTTCTAACCGATTGAATCATTTGCTATTATTTTAAAGTACTTTGAAAAATGAGCTGTATTTAGAATTCAAAACAATGAGACAGGTATAAACAGAAGTGAAGTAGAAACATTGACCTCATTGACAGATGGGAAAATAAACTGAAACGGCTTAGAAAATATCCATTATCCTTTTTTTAATAAGATTCTATGAACATTCTTCATTATATAGGTGAAATTTTCGATGCAGGTCTATATTTTGTCTTTAGCCTCTACTGTTCATATCTTGGAAATTTATGAAAGTACTGGAGGAAGCATTGGGTGAACATCAATTCATCAGAAATATAATAATTTAGAAAACACCAATACTAATGCCTGAATTCTTTTCAGTTTATTATATTATATTATATTATATTATATTATATTATATATATATATATATATATTTATATATATATATATATACTGTTCCTGTCCTTTGAATCATTACTTGTTGAATGCGGCTTATAATAATATATGAAAAAGTGCTACTAAACTAATTTGAAAATAAATAAAAGTGACAGTAAACAGTAATTTTTTTAAAATTTTTAATAAAAATATATTTAATTGTTTTTTATTAATAAAAATAATTATTATAACAAAACCAAAATTTAAGGCAAACATGAGTTTTAGAACATCTCTCTATATTATGAAGCACAAAAGAAATTTTCCTTTCCATAAAAAAAAGGCAGTAGAATTTACTTTGGCTAAATATGAATTATGAAATTCATTTTCAAAATTTCATTAATATAATATTTTTCACCCAGCAATATTTCAAGAAAAATAACGCCGTATTCCAAGTATATAGCTTTTGAATAAGGTGTAAAATAATTATTGCTGACGCAACATGAATTTAAATAAATATTTTTCTCTTACTAACTATTTCTTATTATATTGTTTGGTATAAATGTTTAAATAATTACAAACAGGCAATTTCTTTCAAATAATTAGCAGTTAACAATGCTTAAAATTATTAGTATTCTAGATAACTTTGTAGATACTTACTTGTGAAACATAAGGTGTGAGGAAAAATGCGATGTAGAATGTTGCGTTTTGCATTCCAACTGCAAGACCCCTTTCTGTCGTTGGATAAGCCTAAAAATCATTTATTTTATGAAATCTACGAAAGCTACACAGAAAAAAAAATTCTAAAGAAAATGAATAAATTTTTTAGCTCATTTCATGTGATTTTAGTTTGGTCATAAGTTGAAGCACTGTTAATTCTACTTGTCACAAATAGAATTCACAGAATTCTCTATGATATTAATTTGTTTTCGCCCACTCCATAAGCAAATGATATACTCTTTTCATACGATTACCACAATCAGGTCCTAGTACTGAGGGAGCACGTCTTCCTCATGATCTGGGCGTCCTGGGTTCGAGTCCCGATTAGGGCATGATTGCTCTTCTGTGTGCTATCTGTGAGTCGTGTGAATGTGCCCCTCTGTAAAAAGGGGATGTGCAAGCGAATGTGTGTGTGTCATCCTCATGTGAGCTAAAAGTCAGATTTCTGACCTCGGGTGATTAGGGGCAAACCCTCGGAAGCTGTGTGCGCCCTCTTTCCGTTGTAAAGCGGACACGAGATCATCATCATTACTATAAGTAAGCACCTTAATTATTTCAAGTAAGTTGGTACAATCAATACATTAGTTTTACATGCTTTGGTTTTATCAATGTCAATGAAAATTAGAACAAATAAACATTGCTGCTGATGTAATTTCACTTAGTATGCTTTTTTTTAATATTTGAGAGGATTTGTCATCGTTCCGAAACACTCAGGACGACTGTGATAGGAAAAAAATAATTGAAGTTGGAACTCACCTCCGCGTTCATCAGGAGAAGCATATCCATTTGACCGATAAGCAAAGTTCGGGCGCAGAACAAAAAGGCAGTGAGCATAATAATGCTGCAGGAAAATGAAACATTTTACATTCAACCAAAACAACATATAGAGAGAGAACACAAAAGTAAGTTTGCAACTCATAGACTTAGTGAAAAAGCTCTAGTTCTCAAATAAATATAAGAAAAATATTATTTTGGAGAGTGCTGTTTATAGCTTCTGATTCAAGTCATAAAGTAATGAAAAATAAACCATCATATTTTTAAAAAACTTTACGAGTAATTTTGTTAACTACCAGTAGAAATTTAAATCACATAAGTATATATGCACTCTGATTTTTTTTACTTTTAAATAGGCTGAATGAAAATTCTCGAAACATCTTTCGTATTTCAGTGATGTTTAGAAGTTCTGTTACAAATCTTGTAAGTTTGAGCTTTAAGTACATAACAATTCATTAATGCTTCCACTTGAAAGGAATTATCAAAAGATCTAAAAGATGTAATAATAAAGCTCTATAAGGAAAGCAAGTCCCTAAGACAAATCGTTAAAATCATAGGCAAAAGCCCTGCAACAGTGCAAAAAATCATTGAAAAGTTCCAGGCTGAGAGAAATACTCTAAACAAGACAAGAACAGGACGACAGCCCATTCTCATGGATCGAGAAAGGCGAATTATTGTTGGAAATATGAAAAAGAAAATCCAAAGATTAGCGCACCAAAATTGACAACTGATGTGAAAAACAATTTTGCGAAGTCATGCAATCCTGAAACAATTCGCCGTATGTTACGTAAGGCAGGATGTCATGGTCGAAATATGCAAAGAAAACCATTTGTTAGCAAAGTGAATTGCAAAAAAAGAACAGATTTTGCAAAAAAGAAAAAGAAAAAGAAAAAGAAAGAAAGAAAGAAAGAAAAGAAAAGCTGGACAGAAATTTTTGGAATTCCGTGACTTTTTCGGGTGAAAGTAAATTCAATATCCACGGGTCAGACGGACACCAAAAAGTTTGAAGGAAAGCAAATGCAGCTCTGGAACCAAGGAACATGAAAGGAGCTGTAAAACGTGCGAAAACAGCTAAAAATCCCACCTCAGTCACCTGATCTTAATCCCATTGACAACTTGTGGGATTATCTTGATTGCCAAATTAGAAAGCAAGTTATCAAAACTAAGAATGATTTAATAAAAACCCTTTTGGAGGAGGGACAGAAAATACCAACTTTCGTCACTCAAAATTTAGTAAAATCAGTGCCATCTAAATTGATAGCTGTTATTAAGGCCAAAGGCTATCCAATAAATTACTAAAGTTTTTGAAAAATTGTAAAATGTGCAATATTAATGTCTTTGGCTTTTGTTTGCATACTTACTTTTATGATGTAAATTACATTCTATTTTAAGTTAAGCTCATCTTGCTAATTAAATATTTATATTTTTTAAAGTATTTTTCATTTTGTAATTAAGCTCGATTTTGCTGTAATCGAAATAAATCGTTAATTTGAAAACTCTAATATTGTGGTCTATTTTTTTTCATAAGGTATCATGATTATCATATATATATATATATATATATATATATATATATCACAAACAAAGATTGTGCGCGGGCGAAACAAAATTTAGGCAACGGTAACTTTTGATACCAAAGTGAATGATTTTTAAAACAAATTAAAATAAACTTTGTACAATAATCATTACTTTTTGGAATGAAAATATTTTAATTAAAGTAATAGGAACTCAAAATTAATTAAATATATATTGTACAATAGTTCATGATAAATACTTTTCTAAATATTCAGGTTTCTACAGTCAAAAATTATTGAATCAACTAATAACCATAAAAAAATTAACTCTTCTTAATTCTATACCGAATAAGTATTTGAATTTTTGTATCACTGCATTTTAAATCATTTCGATAGTCTGATTTCAGAAAATGCATTCTGGTGATTTTTGTAATACGCTAGAAGGATGTACTCATAGAGCAGCATGATGACAAATAAGTAATATTTTATACTTGGTTGACGGAATAAACAGGAGGAAGATGAAGACTGAAGTCAGCAAGGAGGAAGCACTCAAAAGCACTTTTCGAGGAATGGCGTCTATTATGATCATGTATATTACGAAGCCTGAAATGAAAAGAAAAGTAAAAAAATGTAAAATTAATGTGTTAAACATACTTCTTTTTATTTTTCATCCATTTCCGAACTGGTTTCATATTATAATACTATGCATAGTTTGTGCAATTTTGATTTTTGTAATTGTGAGTAATGTTGCGTTAATATTTATATTCCCTGCTTATTACCTTTATGACATAGACAAGTTTCAAGATATATTCAATTTTATTTTAAATATCGCGAAGTATTTGCACAGCCAATGGTGGCAGTGCATTTTTTATGTTCACCTTTGGTATCTTTCTTTATCACAACTGGTGTATGAAAAATATACATCACCACGACTTTTGGTACTTTTCCAAAGAATTTTATTTGGTGTTATTCTTATTGAAAATTTTATACATTTTTTAAAAATTATTCAAAAAATGCAATTAATCAGTTTGCAACGATATTACACAATCATCAGCTTTGATTATTATAATCGAGTGACTTGTATCGAAGGATATTAGTTTAAGGAACAATGGGGATATCGGTTCACGCTTAAAATACAAAAAACATCAGTAAAATTATGAGGGGGTGTCTCAATGAATCCAAAAGATTTTTTAATTTTGTTTGCACTGACTTTACAATCATTTGTAAAGAAAGAACGTTTTCAATTATCAAACAAAATTTTTTGAATTTGCAAATTTTTCATTTTGAAGGATTTTTCGACAGCTGTTTTCCTATTGAAATCAGAAATATCGTTTGCTTAGCAGCTGTCTGATTTCTTGTTTGTAATAATTCGTGAAGGAAAAAAGGAAAATTTTTGGCGAATTTTGATTTGAATCACATTTTTATGAAGAAAGTTACAGAACCATCAGTAAAGTTTCAATATAAAAGAAAGTACATTCATCTTTCTAAATTCACAACTTATGACAAATCAGACCATTTAATTACGGCGTTCCGACTAATCTAAAAAATACGAGGAAATTACACAGAAAACATAACATAATACAGAAACATTACAGGAAAATTTATAGAAAGAACTTCGTATCAATTGGTAGAATTTTCTAAATTATCATAACATTTTGATTGCATTCGCATACTGACTTTGTAAGGGATGGCAATAATGCTGTAAGATGTACAATTATTACCTTTGAATATAGACTCTTACTGCTTGTACTAATTTAAATAATTTTTCACTCTACTCGCTAGTTCAGGTTGCAATTAAAATAAAGTAGTAAAAATTAAGGAAACAGCAGTTGAGTTAAAACTTTATTGAACGTCAGAGCATTTTCAAAATAAATAAGTAAGAGTACAAGATTTCATTGAAGAACTGTTTTAGGTGAATTCTTTATAGATTAGTTAATTTCCATATAGAACTGTTACAAAGTAATTTATCTCTTATCGCATATTTTAATGATTCTATTTGTTCAGTATTTTGCTGCATTTGAATTGAAAGCAATAAAATATCTATTGGAGTGCGGATTTTTCTCTCTTTTGTCATTTTTAGTTTACCGCAAGTTTTTTTTCTTCGTTTGTGTCTTTTTCCGTCGCACTGCTCTAAATGGCTGTCAACGTTATTTAAAATTTCCCGATGTGTTGAACATTTTGCGGTAAGAAAGAAATTTGGAAGCTGTGATTCTAAAGTTTAGATTTCTTTTTGCCTGTAACTGTCGTAATCGGGTTAATGCTACTCTTTACAAACTGAATTGGTTGCCTTCAAACAACTCTATTACGTATTTATTTTTGATTGGTTGATTACAGCGGTCGTGGTGAGTGCTCTTTCTTCCAATGAAATCTCAATAAGGAAGAGTCGACAAATGAGAAAAAACTAATTACATATTTTTTCAATGTTTGATAGAGTTTCACAGATTTCATTAATGAGCAATCATTATAATAGCTAGGCTATAAATATTCAATTGTAAATTAAAAATCATATTTTATTCCTGTGTACGCAGCGTATCGTTACATGCCTCTAATTATGACTTCAATATTAATAAATTACTTAGTCTAACAAGGAGAGAGAACGGGATTGAAATCTGAATCGGGATGTGATTTAGTATAACGATAGCACACATTTAGAATGTTCATTCATGAAAATATTTAAAAAGTAATGGTCATTCAGTTGGTAAAGCTGATATACTTATAACTTGACTCCCATCCGACTGGGCTCAATGGCGTTGTTGTCTATGCAACTGGATCATATGCGAAAGGTCAGGGTCCGAAGCTGTATTTATTTATTTTCTTTTTTTATTAATTTAAAAATTTACAAATATGATTACAAATGATTGCACCATACGTTTTTAATTTTTTTATCCAAAAGTAAATATGTACTACCGAAATACACTACTAAAATTAAAATTTTAAAAGAAAAAAATCATAAATACAGATGCATATTTAAAAAAAATTAAATTATTTAAATTAAATTAACTATTTATAGATAGTTTCAATTAATATGTTACTTATATTTATGCAAAAACAAATGCTTATCTATTTAATATATAAATTATAATTTAATTTTTAAAGGAAAAATAATCAAAAACGTAATATTAATGGCCACAGATAATTTAACTTGATTGCACAATTTTCAAACAATTAAATTCCACATTCTTGGATGTTATTTATAATAATATAACGGAACTGGGGCAACGTCACCTAGAGGAAACATCAGCGCCAGATAGATCAGTCTATCCACCCAGACCACGACAGTTAGTCGACCTCCAGCCAACATAGAGAGAGCGTCTCGATTGAGGATTGTCTTTTGTTTTTCGTAAATGTCTTAATTGGTTTCGTTATGTTGTCCCTTTTGTTATATAACTGTTTGTGTATGTGTTTATGTTTAGTGAATGCCTACAAATAAATAATGTTAAAAGCTAGCCGTGGTAGTTATTGAAGACAAACGGTTATATAATTTCTGGCGCCCAACGTTTTGGACCAGTGAAATATGTTAGGAATCTCAATTTGGATTTAAAAAAGCTTTTACCCCGAGTTTAAGTTTAGTTGCTGGAGATCGGCTCATTTTTGTTTTCAGATTGACTACCGGTCAAAGTGATTCCCATGTTCTGGAATACTGTCGTGTGCTGCTAGCATATCGGCTCACTTTTGTTTTCAGATTGACTGCCGGTCAAAGTGATTCCCACGTTCTGGAATATTGTCGTATGCTGCTAGCATACCGCTAATCATCGCAAAAAGAATTTGATAAGTATCTTTTATGTTATTGTTTATTTTGATTTTTAAATACTTTTCACTTATTACAGTAAAAGTAAATCATTTTAGAAAAAGCAACGTCTTTCTTAATCAGGAGTTGTAAATTTGATTTTTGTTTGTTTGTGTGTATTTTAAATTGATTATTACATCCTCCACAGTTTTTTCACTAAGTATCTATTTTATATAAGGTAAGTTGAACAAATTGATACATTTAAATATGTGAGTTTCGATTCTCACTCTCAGAACGGAAATTATTTCCCCCTCCTCTCATTTCAAAAATAAAATCGTAGACGCAGATGTATTGGCGTCACATTTTATGAATGAGACTGCCGTTTTTATTTTATTTTGTTTTGCTACTTTCGAATATGTTCGTGAATAAATATGACTCATGCTGTCTGTGAAAATTGTTTTATGATCTTTATTGGTAAATCACGCCGCAAATCATTTTGAGAACTCTACTCTGTTTCACATAATCGGAAACGAATTTTTTTTTTTTTGCCTTAATGAATATTTTTTTCTGTTTTGATTTTGCACAATACTTCGAGAATTCTTTTAAAAGTTATAAAATAAAGAATAGTACATGTTTTGTGTTATCATTTCTAATAAACGATATTTTAGTAAATGTGTTATTAACAATTTCCTGGTTAATTGGTAATTTCCTGGTTTTCGAAAATTTACAAGCAATATTATTTTGATGAGTATTAAGTTAAGAGTTGAATTGTCTGAGCACTTTCCATTTAAATTGCTATTGCACCACTTTTGATATTAATTAATTTTGTTAGTAAGTATTATTTCAATCTGTTTAAAGATACAATTGATATTCATTTTAAACTATGAAACTAAACAATTTTATGTGATCGACATTGAAATTCAACCACAATAATTTTTTTTCTTTTTTTTCAAACATTGATTCTATTTTGTGTATTAAATTTTACTTGTTAACGTTTCAGTTGAAAATACATTCAATTTTTTCTATCATTTTTGTTTAAAGTTAAAGAACATAATGTAGTAAAATTTTTATAATTGTATGTTACGACAAAAGCATATAACCAAAGGTGTTGAAATTTTGTTCTTGTTCTTGATGTGCATCTGTTTTGTATATGATTAGATATTAATTTTGTGCTGGACCTTGTTAGTACTCGCCAAAAGTTTTCTTATTTTAGTTTTAATGCATATTCCTTGTATGCGAATGTAAATAGTTTTAGGACATTTTATATCAAATTTCCGTAATTATCAAGCCAATTTATCCTCCCCTCTGACCTCTCATTCCAAGATGGCTTACCTTGCAAAAGCAAAGAAAGAGGATCTAAAAACACTCGCGTGCGAATTAGGTCTAACAGCAAATGATTCTATGCGTGTAGTTGATTTGCGAGATCTAATAATCAAATCCACGTCTTATGACGAGACTTTCACCAAAACTCTTTTAGAAACTATTGTCGACACTAGGCAGCAAAAAGAAAAAGAAAGCAAAGATATAGAAGAATTCAAAAGGAAGGAACAAGAATTGATACTTGAAACGGAACGATTAAAAGTAAATCTTGCAGCTGCTAGCTCAAATCCTTCTAATGGTTCCTCCACTTTAAATGTTGTACCCAGTGAACAAATCCAACATTTACTTCCAAACTTCACAGTGACTTCTGACATTGCAGCCTATTTGCAAATTTTTGAAAAACAATGTGAGAAAGTTCGCGTGAAAGAAGAAGACTACATAACGCACCTCCTACCTCTTCTTCCCATTAACATTTCGCAAATAATTCTGCGAGAACCCAAGGAAAAATTAGAAGATTATTCTTATATAAAGAAAATTCTACTTCAACGATTTAAGTTAAATGCTGAAGCATTTCGAATCAAGCTGACTACTCACCAAAAACAAACTGGAACTTTATGGCAAGACTTTGCGTATGAGTTAAGAAACTACCTAGAAGAATGGCTTCAGAGCCTTGCAGTTTTGATTACGAATCGCTGAAAGACCTCGTTCTTACAGATCAATTGAAAAGAAGAGTTAGTAATGATGTCAAAGAACACTTCGTCGATTGTTGGGGAAAAATTAAGTCGTCATCTGAGCTGGTGCAGTTATTAGACGATTACGAAGCTGTTCGCGTTAAAAATACGAAGAATAAAAATCAACCCCATTTGAAGCAGAACTTTCCACTGAAATCTATTTATCCTTCCAGAACCAAAGAAGATGTACAAAGAACGACTAGTAAAAACTTTCCATATCGAGTCGAGAAACAACAAAGACAAGATAACCGACCTCCTTTGACTTTCTATGGGTGCGGTAAATCAGGATTTATAAAATCAAAATGTCCCGACTGTTCAACGCCTACCAGACAAAATGATTTCCAAGCAAACTCTTTGAAAATACTTGCTACGCATGTAGATATGCCTACTACTATCACTTATATCGACATCACCATTTGTGGAGAAAGAGCTCGCGTATGTGCAGATACTGGTGCAAGTTGTACGGTTGCTGGTGAAAGACTTTATAAAATATTTCAGGAGAAACAAGTACCGATGACAAGTAAAACCATCAACATGTCTCTCGCGGATGGACAATTCACAACAACTCAAGCCTTCACATCAGAGGTAGTCGTGAATATTGAAGGAAGAGACATTGTAACGAAATTTCTGATTCCGCCGAAATCGAAAGGAAATAGAACCCTCCTTGGATATGACTTTCTTGAAAAAGCAGGCATCGTCCTTGACCTAAAGAATAGATGTTGGTTCTTCCATTACAACCCTCTTCAGGTGTATCCATTTGGAGTGGACCTCGAAGCTCGAGCCATTAAAAAGCACAGAAGTGAATTCTTTCGACTTGCGGGATGATGAGGGACAAAACCTAAGTCCTCATGAAAGACTACAACTCAATGATCTGTTGAGAAAATACGAGAATAATTTTCAGCTAGGGGGAGAAGCTACGCCATTCAATGACCACCAGGCATGGAAAGAAAAACTGCCCATGATTAGATTTGCATTGAATACCGCCAAGAGGGATTCAACTGGGCACTCTGCTGCATTTCTCCAATTCGCACGTGACCTAAGAACTATAGATGATGTCAAACACGACATGAAAGCCGTAATAGAAAAGAACAACCTCGTTCCTCAGATTGCACCATATTTAAAAAGGTTCGCAAGAACTGTACAAGTACGAGAAAGAGTTGAGAAACACCAAGATAAACAAAAACGGTATGCTGATAAGAAACGTAAAGATACTCCAAAATTTGTTCATGGTGACAACGTCTGGGTTACTCTCCACCTTGTTAGCAAAGGTTCTTTGAAGAAAACTAGCAAATTCATGCCTAAACGGGACGGTCCTTATATGATAGTGACTTCAAGGTCGCCAACAACTTACGATATTGCCGATCCCAATGAACCAGACAAAATTCTCGGTAACTATCATGTTTCAGCCTTGAAAACTTATCAAGAACGAAATAAGTTTCAAACATCCGATCGGGTAGCTCCAGTAGCTCCTCTTAGAAAAAGAGGACGACCAAGACTTCCGCCACCTGACTTCGTGCCGAGACGGCCATGAAGAAGTCAGAGGGGGAGGATATAACGGAACTGCGGCAACGTCACCTAGAGGGAACATCAGTGCCACCTAGATCAGTCTATCCACCCAGACCACCACAGTTAGTCGACCTCCAGCCAACATAGAGAGAGCGTCTCGATTGAGGATTGTCTTTTGTTTTTCTTAAATGTCTTAATTGGTTTCGTTATGTTGTCCCTTTTGTTATATAACTGTTTGTGTATGTGTTTATGTTTAGTGAATGCCTACAAATAAATAATGTTAAAAGCTAGCCGTGATAGTTATTGAAGACAAACGGTTATAATAATTTATTACTTCTAACTGCTTTATTTTTATCAACTGTGGGGCTGTATTATTATCAACAATTGAATGGTGAAGTTGATATTTGTTAAATATGTAAGCAAACAGATTCAACAGCAGTAATCAAAAGAAATAGTAAAAAGTAGATGTTAATTTATTGAATGATTGAGACAGATGGCTCAAGGCATATTAAGTGTATACAAAATTGTTCCTATTTAATCGAACATAATAAAGAAATAAATTCTGGAAAATATAATGTAAAAATTCTATCAATTGTACACCGTTAATTGTCACCACAAATTTTCAATAAGATGACAAGGTATGCACGGTACGGTGAATAGCTTTCTGATGAAAGAGAGATGTTTTTAAATGTAAATGAAGGTTGTTTCCCCAAAGATCTACCAAAGAAACTTTTCTCTTGTGGAAAATCATCATTTATCAGTTGCGCAGGATGTCGAAATATATTTTGTTTCCAATGTTTTTACTATAGTTTGCCTTTTGATTCTTGAATATAATCGAAGATAAATGTATATTGGATAATTTTTTAGAAATATGGAATAATTTTTTACCATATGAATATTTATAATTAATAATTATAACCATTTATGTTATATTTATTACTACTTTTTAAATCTTAAATTATAATTTAGGTGTTAAAATAATAAACATTTATCCTTCCATAAAAATAAGTAGCGGATTAATTAAAACTCTGTAAATAGCCAACTAAATTTAAATAATTTAATTTTTTAACTTCATCTATTTTATATGTTTTCTTTTAAACTTTTAATTAAATTATTATGTGATTCGATATTAAATATTTATTTTTGGATAAAAAAATAAAAACATGGTAATTAAAAGTATCTATAAATTTTTAATTAAATAAGAATTATTAAAAAGGGGAAAATCCCAACCAGATTCGACCTCCTAACCTTCCGTATACGTGACAGTTACCTAGACAACCACGTCATTGGGACTAGCCAGAGGGGAGTCAAGTTATCTGTATATTAGCTTTACCAAAAGTTTGAGGACCATTTTTTCGAAACTTACTGGTCATTTCGTTTCAATATTTCCTTGAATGAACATTCTAAATGTATACTATCACAATACTAAATCTCATCCCGAACTCGGATTTCAACCCCGGGCCCTCTCCTTGTAAGATAAGAAAAGAAGTTTCAAATGCCAAGACATTGAAATCCTTTATATTTTCACCTTATTTTGTGTAATAAAAATGTTATTGAACTTCTATTTTCTGGCGCGGAAATAATGAGGAATCTTATAAAATAAATAATAACTAAATCAACGGATCAAGGATCACACAAGCGAGCTCCGCCCCAAAATAGTGACCATATTTAAAGGTGGAATAATGGCAATGAGTCATTTCAGTTCGTCCTTGTTAATAAGTATAATAATAAACATGAGAATTAAAATTTATGAGAAAATAATTCTATATTCTAAATTAAATTACATTGCCTAAAATATTCAAGAATAATGAATGATGTAATGTACTGACTGCTATATTATTCGTTTAAGTACTTCATTTGCAAGTAATACTTCAAGTGTTTTACTTAAATTCGTACCTGGGAAATCCAAAGCATTAGTCCATAGTATCTTAATGTATTGGTCGTCAGTTACATTGTGAAGGCATTCAACAGGTTGAAAAATATCTCCCATGAAATTAGCAACCGTATGATTGATAGAACCTAGAGAAACAAAGGAAAATACACGAATAATTAATCAGTAAATTGCAATAATTCTATCCACTTGCAAATATTTTTGAGAACTAAATAGGCTAATTTGATCAAAAAGAAACAATTACAGCTGTTTAATTAGTTTTATTTAAACAAATTTCATTAAATAAAACTTATAGAAGGGGATAGTCACAATTTGAACTTTCTTAAATAATGTTAACAGTGTTCTAATTATAAATTCGATTCCATTTTGTCTTGAAAAATGTACTCTTAGATTTTTCCCTTTAATGTACTTCTCACTAGTACTTCATATTCTCCTATCGTACTTCTAATACTTCCAATACTGAAAATTCGCTCTTTGGTAAATTTCGTACAGTATGCAAAGGTATTCTATAAAGTATACGAAGCATATTTCAAATCAAATCAAATTCATTCATCTAAGTTAATGAATTTGGTTAGAGCTTGAGAGTTTCTCCTTCGAAGTATTAATGCTATATTGTTTTTAATACTAACTTATTTATATAAGATAATTACAAACTTTTATTAAGATTATTGTTGTTATTTTACTGTCTGCTTCTACTCTTGACTCTCAAAAAATCGAAAAATCTATTTTCGGTTAATTTTGCTTTCAAAGCAGTAATGTGACCAAATAAGCTTTTCTTGATTTGATCGACTTAGGTAATAAATAGTATATGGTGGTAATTAATTCTTCATAAAGAGTATCCCAAAAATGCAGAACAAGCTCTTTTTTCCTAAATGATGTCCATGGGTATGCACTTTCAGTTATAAAGTTTCATTAATTAAGGCGAACAAATGTATAAAAAAACTGGCCCTTTGTGAAGTTTGTTGGTAAAAAGTTAAAAAATATTTCTTATATATACTCCTTAGTGTAAAAATGCTTATTGGCAAAATATTTCTCCTGTATTCATCTATGCGCACACACTTCAATTCCGAATGACGATCGATACAATCAGTTTTGTCAGAATTAAGGAATTTGTTCAACACCTTCTAAAAGTTTGTCTTCAAGTCGTGAACTCTATCTCATATGCGCAAGTATTGTTGAGCGAATGAAAATTTTATATAGATTTCTCAGTTAGCCATATTAAATTAGTTTTTAATTTAATTTTCACATCAATAAATATATTATATTTATTAAAAATTTAATGAAATTTCATAGATGCGTTGTTTTATTTTCTCATCTTACAATTTCATTTATCTTTAGTGATAAGTAAATTATTTCTGAAAATTATTGAAATTTTTTAGCTGAAACACCGGTCAGAGGTATGAGAAAAATTGTCTAAAACAATGAATTACCTTTTTAATGCATAAGTAAATTTTACGGACAGAAGCTTAAAAATGTGTGCTCTTATTTTACTCACTCTTTCGCTTAGGAAACCCGTAACAAAATTTATTTAACTTTTTTTTTATTTCCCTCTAAATGAGCTAAAATGTTTTCATACATTTGGACACCTTATTTGATGAAACTTTGTAAATGAAACTAATAGTAAGTGACTAAACGCTTGTTCAAAATCTCTCTCTATAAAGAACATTTTCCTTCTGTATAGAGTTATAGCTTATGGAAATTCTTAACCAGGCAATTCTTATTAAATGGTCTTAAATTATAAATTAGGGGTTTATTATAAAAAATGGCGTTACTGTTAAAATTTATAGCTACAACACGTCAGTTAAATATTCTATCATCTGATAATCGTTATATAATGTTTAGCTGCCATGGTCGGCAATCATATAACTATAAACATAATTAAGACTATACATGGTAATTCAAAACTTATTCAAGTTTCGTAGGGAGGTAGAGAATACGTCAGAAAATCAGTTTCATATGGGAAAGTATGCCTACAAATGTACACATGGTTGTGAACAGGGCGCTGTTTGTGCCCAACCAGTACAGAGCTCGCCTGAATACTTCCGCTGTCATCAGTGCTTGAGCTGACTTTCGAGTGATAAGATGAATTCTCTTCATACATCTCTCATATATGCATCTCTCAGGTGGTGAAAGCGGCCAGCGAGCTAGGCAAGCTTACGAAGACCACCCTGGTTTGATGTCCCTGGCATCAAATGTTTCCATGTGTGCTTCGCAACCTCTGTGAATGCTTATCACTGCACAGCATGCAGGGTGCAGGAAGAAGACAATTGACGCGAACTGTCAATGCCGGAAAGCAAATCCTGCATACCGTCCATAAAAGATAATCCGAATACCAGCACACGAACTGAAATACTTCCATTAACTTTGGTGAATTCACTTCCTAAGGAGACATACCAGCCTCTCACCCCTCCTCGGCCAGTAGTAATGTGTTTTGACACACACCACCTCACCCCTCCTCGGCCAGTAGTAATGTGTTTTGACACACACCACCTCACCCCTTCCTCTATGCATCTAAATCCATAAATACTCCAACCTCATTTATGTAGAAGCTACTGTCGTGCAACTTAATTTTAAAGATAAAGAACCCATAACTTTAATTTCAACTTATATTTCAGCGCGAGTAACTTTAATTTTATAATTGACTTAGAACACTTAATGATAATAGGCCCTAACCCAATTTTTGTGGAGATTTTAACGCTCATCACGATAGCTGGGGTTGTAAAAATAATTGTCCGAAAGGAAATTACCTGTAGCACTTCCCCCTGCAGGTCGGACTTGAAATTATAGCATCGACCTTCTCCACTAGATTTGGTAATAATTCCACCAATTTAACAATAGTAAAAGACTTTCACTATCCTTATGAAATTGATTCTATTCCGGAGCTAAGCTCCGACCACAACCCAAGACTACTAAATTTTTTCTTTAAGTACACTGCCAGAATCCAGCAGTATTTATAGAACTAACTTGAAAAACTTCGGATTCAACCTAAACCAATCAGAGACGCCGAATCTAACCGAGATAACCAATCCGAACATCCTTGAACAGCACATCCTGAACTTTGAAAGACTGATCAACGTAGCCAAATTGACAGCGTCTAGTCTTATCTAGAATAAACAAAAATCCATAGATCCTAAGCTGAGAGCACTAATTAGAGATAGAAATTTTGCCAGGAGGACTTTCCAAAAAACTCCCTTGATCCAGTCTTCAAGAGATTCATGAATAGGTTAAATAAAGATATAGAAAAACTAAATAACGAACTTAACAATAGTGAATTCGTCAACAGAATTGTAAACTCCAACGCGGAAGACGGATCCATCTATAAACTAGTAAGCTCATAAAAAAATAAAAAAACACACAAAATTCCACCCCTTAAAGGCCAAACTAGTATTGCTAATAAGGGTTTAGAAAAAGCAAGCTGCTTGGCCGAAAGCCTGGAGAAACAATTTAAACTTAATAGCATATATCGCCACAGAACAACTTGTATAAAATACAGTCAAAAGCTTTCAGGACTCCCTATTCCCCATTTTTAATGACTTTTCTCCCCCCACCACCACTGATGAGATTAAAAAACATATTCATAAACTTAACGTGAAGAAAGCACCTGGCCTAGATAAAATAAATAATAAAATGTTAAAATTCCTCCCCGACAACTTTATTAAATATTTAACTGATATTATTTATAATTTATTTAAATTTGGATATTACTCAAATACATGGAAAACTGCAGCAGTAATCCCCATACTAAAACCTGGTAAAGACCCCACTGAACCCAGCAGCTATCGTCCCATATCCCTACTCCCCTTTATAAGTAAAATAGCAAAACATATCATCCTTAATCGATTAAACTCTTATCTAGACTCCAACAATATCATAGCCTCAGAACAATTTGGATTTCGCAATGAACTGTCCACCACACACCAATTGCTCAGAGTGGTAGAATATGTTGAAGAAGGGTTCGAGAACAACCAAAAAAACGGCTGCTGTGTTTTTAGGCATCCAGAAAGCTTTTGACAGAGTTTGTCAAAATGGCCTTATTTACAAGCTCATTAATTACAACATCCTCCCCACACCTAGTCAAAATTATAATTTCTTACCTCAACAATAAATCCTTTAAAATTAAACTCAAAAATGTTTTCTCCACGGTTAAACCGATACATGCAGGGGTCCCACAAGGATCAAAGCTGGGGCCGGTATTATTCTCTATTTTCCTTAATGATATCCCCAGACAGTTTAACACCATGTTATGTATTTACGCGGATGATACCGCAATACTAGCGCGCAACAAAAACCCTAAATACATCTCAATAGCTCTTAACAGACACTTAAAAACTCTTGAGGACTGGTTTGTTAAATGGAAAATTAAAATAAACGCGGAAAAAACTGAAGCTATTTATTTTAATGGATATAGATATCTTAAAGCGATCCCCCCTATTAAAATTAAAAATCAAAATATCCCGTGGTCTAAGGAATGTAAATATTTAGGCGCCATATTAGACAGTAAGTTAACTTGGAAGCCCTACTTTAATTTTATTACTAAAAAGTGTCGAAATCTAATTCGTAAATTCTTTCCCTTCATTGCTCGAGACTCTAAATTGACTAGGAAAAGTAAAATACTTATTTACACCCCCTACTT
Source organism: Argiope argentata (assembly GCA_026289955.1). Classification (NCBI taxonomy): domain Eukaryota; kingdom Metazoa; phylum Arthropoda; class Arachnida; order Araneae; family Araneidae; genus Argiope; species Argiope argentata. The sequence goes on from JAOUZG010053093.1 coordinate 6,452,158, forward strand.
GCGTCCAGTAATCACCTATGCCTGCTCCTGTGTGGGGTTATGCACCCAAGACTAGCCTAGCATCAATAGAAAGATTACAAAATAGATTTTTCCGCAACATATGTCAAATGCAATGGTTCATGCCCACCTCCTGTATGTATTACGATTTAGAATACTCCCTCTTAAAGGAATGTATCAAAAATTAGCTCAAAACTTTTATAAAAACATGGAGAAAATAGAAAATTCAGCAATCAAAAATATACCTAAATAATCCCCATCACGTAACTCTAGAAGTCCCCGGAGTATCCTTCTTTAAATAAACTCTGTGCAAATTAATATATATGTTGAAATTAATTTATCTTCTCCCATTTTATCGCCAAAATTAATAGTTAAATCAAAAACTCTCCTCAGGTGCAAACCCCCACATCCTCACTCTCTCAATAGCCAATCATAACATGTCCTGACACTTACCTCCTCACCCACCCATCTGAGCTGTTTTTACGAACTTGGCTGATGAAGATGATGCAAAAGTATGGATTGAATTGTATTTCGATGCCTGCCAATCAGAACTGTGGGTTCTGAGTTGTAGTCAGAACCACACTTCACTCACAGATTTCCACGCAGAGGGTCAAATTCAGATTGTTGTGATCATGCAGCTAATTAAACATCATGACCGAGGATAAGCTTCTTCGGAGCTAATGCCCCATGAACCTTACTCTGACTTAGCTCATTCCATCGCTCATCGCAGAGAACAACGGACTGTTACCAAACTCAAGGCCGCTAGAGAACCACCAGTACCGAGGATAAGCCCCTTCCGGGACTAGGTGCCTCGTTAACCAGACAACTATCATCACACGAACTTTTATTCGCCAACTTCGAATCTCTCTTTCCTTAGTGTGGAGAATACTTCTCGAGGAATCCAACTTGTTGTGAACGCAATGTTCGTGTAAATGATCGCAATTTCGAGCACCTGTTGTGAACCTGTACTTTATCTTGCTGGAATAAAAATCATATTTCTTAGCACTTAAACTTACTCTTTCCTTGTGTTCATTTCACTTATACATTTGGTCTAGGCAGTTTATGTTTGAGGACATGTTTTCTTATGACAAATCCGTTGCTTGATGCATTCCATACTTACTTACGAAATTTGACCGACAAGCTTTGAATCACCCTGTAAATCATGGCATTTTGAAGAATCTCGCAATCCTATCTGTATAGTTTCCAATATTAAAAATATTGGTTTCAAAAGAATTAACATTAAAGATCATTCTAATAATTTTCATAGAAACATAATCGATTTTTATTCAAGAGAATGCGGATTTTATTATTCGAAAATCTTATAAATTGATTGCAGAATTTTCAGCTTTCAATCATAAGAGTGGTAAAAAATATTTACTTTGATCAGGTACATCGTGGAGAAAGTAAGGACTCATTATGTCTAAGGAATAGTAGGAAATCGCCACTGTTAACCTGTGAAAGAGAGAGAAAAATACATTAAAGAAACATTTTTAAAATCAGGAAACTGAAGCACAATGCTTATTTTGATTCGAATATAGCTGAAATTTACAATTTTTTTTAACTTCTAAAAATTAAAAATTTCCAGGTCTATAAAATATGTAGAATATGCTTGAGCGATGATAACATAGATACATAACACGCGAGTAAAAAGTTCTTATGAGACACATTTATGAGCTAGTAAATTTCCTTAAAAAATCTTTTGATAAAAATTTAAGATAGATCTCTTGAATAGTAGAACAATTTATAAAGTTTAGTTTCAATCTAGAAGCTCTTCTTTGACAACATTTATTAAATCATAACTTCTAAATCCTCTGGTTTTCAAAATTTATTTTCATTTTTTCCAAATGTAATTTAAAAGCATGAGTTTTTATTTTAATTATTTACTTTTTTTCTTAAATGGTAAATAATTACGTAAAATGGCATAGTGGTACATGAAATTCTTTTTGATAAGTTAAAAAAGATTATGAAATTACCGATATGATTTTTGTTTCTGGAAAGCTATAATATGAAAAATATGTGTGGATTTATGTATTGTGTTATCATATTACAATTCTGAATAACATAAAATAGCATTATTTTCTTGAATCGTTTTACAGATATTCGTAATGATAATAATTATGCTCCTTAATTTATCAAGTCATTACATTACTTTCAACGGCAGTATGAAATTAAAATTTATTTCAGCTTGATTTTTAGGAACATTTTCAAATTTGCTAAAAAACATCTATAGATTTTCCTAACGGCATCCTGTCATTTCTTTTTTTTTATTCAAATACTTATAATCTAATAATTTACAATTAAATCTGAATTAGCAGTTCTTTACGAAAAAATTCGTATTTTACTTTTTGGTCGGTTGCAAAAATTAGAAAAACAGTGTTTTTTTTGGATATATGTTGATAATCAATCCGTCCCTTGGAGGGATCTCGAAATGAGGATAAGATGCTTCTGGCACGGTGTTTGGATCTCGCAACTCTAGAGAGTACACGAAAAGGTAGAGGTCTGACTCTTCCCATCGATGATGGGACGTAATTCCATACCGTGTACTGTGGTCGATGGGGTCCCTAGGACACATCCACAGCTCCCGTCAGTGTTGCATGTTCTTACAGCAATCCGGTCGTTCAGTAATTATAATCCGTGCGCTTTCGGGTGGGTCGGAGGGACAGTGATTGAATTTCTATATTTGTATTAGGGCAGAATGAAAATATCAGTTTTCGATTTTTTTTATTTGCGATAAACGCGGTAAAGTTGCTTTTTGCTGTATATAAAATAATTTATGAATATGAAAAATATTGGAGTAGTTCTTGAGGTGCAGCAAGGATTTTAAAATTTCATAAAAACACAAATTTTTAAGGATTTTTGAGTGTTTATATTATGAAATAAATGGCTTTCAACAGGCATTGTTAGATGAATAGAAGTATAAAAACAGTTTTGCAACTGCACTGGCATGACATTGGGTAATCGGCAAAGCGATTGTTGTTGAGTTAAGAAGGAAATTCGACTGCGGCTGGAGAGAGCTGGTTTCAAACCAGCATGTTTGCCGTGTTCAGTTTAGTTGGTGTCTCTACTCTGTCTGTGTGTAACTTATAAATGTAACTGATTTGTTAGTCTGTGAGCTTGTTTGCTTTTCTGTGAGTAAAAAGGGATCATTCTTAATTAGTGAAGACAAGCCGAATAGCTAAGTGCCTTTTTTTGAAAGAAATATAATGGTTTTAGCTTGAAGTTGAATTAATACTTACGAATCTGTTATGAAGTACTACTGTTATATTAGGTATAACCTGAAAATTGCACCTGAGAAGGTTGCCTCTGTAAGCAAATAGGATCCCTTTTAGTTACAATGATAGAATAAATAAATTCAAAAGATTCTATACTCGTTGCTTCTAGCAAAAGAATTTTACAAATTATTATGCTAAATACAGGAATTTATTAAAGTCTAAATGCAGAAAATGTTCAGATAAATTTGACTCTAACCTTTCAAATTTTAAAGAAGAAGCTAAACGTATGTTTAATATTTCTGACGTATAAAAGAGAAAAACTGGCCAGTTGTGAAATAACAGGTTCTAAACGAATTAACCTCTGACAAGAAAATGGTTATAATTAATATTGATGTTGAACATCAAGCGCTTTCAGGAAGAAACAGGCAAGAAAGAGTAAAGAATGACAAACACTAGTTTAGGTTTGATCAAGAACTGGCAAAAAAATACCAATGCATCAGAAACGATTATTGGAGACAATGAAAACGTTGAAGAACAAAAGCGTTCTTACAAAAAGAGGAAATTCAACCTAATTCATCAAAAATACAAAAAGAGATAAAACTATCAGGAGCTTGTGTGGTTCACGATTAAGTTAAAACTTTCATGAACTTGTGGTTCCAAACTTCTTTTTTTTAAGCCCGCTATCTCTCTGACGATCTCAAAAATGTTATAGACCAGATTATTCAAAGAATTTGGGTACATTGCTGCCTCAGAAAATATCCTTTTGTCCATGCTAAGTGATGAATGTAAAATTCAAAGACAACTTGGTTTACGACTTGTTTTAAAAGCAAGAAATAAATAAAGGCAGATCAGGAAGCGGAAAGTTCCAAATATAAAACTTCGATGCAAAGGAAAACATCGATCTGACATCATAGTTGAAAATTAGGTAACTGAACCCCGCTTTCTAAAACATGTGCATAGTGATCTCTCAAAGACTTTATACAGAAGGCATCTGGAGCTGAACCAAATGGTATAGGGGACTCGGTTATCGACTTTCCCCGACTCCTTATCGCATACAAGCAGTGGGAAGAGTTATTAAATTGGTGACCAAATCAGCTCAAAATGTCTGTGATTCAATCACAAAAGAAAGATACATAAGAGCAAAAATTGACTCACGTGTCAATATGCCACCATTTAATTAAAAAAAAACATTATTGGCTGTGAAGTAGAAACAAACAACTGCGTCATTTGTAGCCATTAAGGATACAAGAGTAAGAAAACTCAAAATCTGACAATTTTTTTTATTAATATGCTTTGTATTTAATAATGTTTTCCGTTTATAATGTTTATATATGTATTTAAAATTAACTTTCGTAACATTATATAAAAGAAAGATTCATAAAAATATGTTATCAAAGTTTATAATTTTTAATATGTTTTACAAATTTCAAGCTTTTGAGGCACTTCAAGATAATGTGATATTGCAACCAAATTTTAAAAAAGGTTAAGGGGATTAGATCACAACTTTTTAGTCATTATTACCAAACAAAATTGTAAGAAAATTTCAAAGACTTTTTAAAAAATTTCAATTTTTTAAAAAAATTTAAGCCTTTTTTACATTTAAGATAGCGTAATATTATAATGAAATAAAAAAATGCTTTTGAACCCGAAATTCAGCTTTTCCTAACTATTATAATACTAGAAAAAATTGAGGTCCTTTTCGCACCGTCCTAATGTATATGTATGTTTTAAGTATCCAGCACATACATAATTCTTCAGAGAGGATTTCGTTCAAAATTTGATAGAAATCTGTAGATTTGATGTGATGTTACATATGGCACATTTTTTCAAGCCCACTGACAGGCCTGTCAGGGATTTAAACCGATTGAGTGTCTCTCGTGTTTTTTTTCAGTAAAGTCAAGTAGGGCTAAGAGAACAACTTAGCTACATACACGCCACAGCCCTTTTTATGGGGAGGACTTCATTTATGCATTGTCAGTCATTCATCCACAGATCGTAATTTAGAGCTGGAACAGAGGACGATCACCTGGCACAGAACCCCTAGTGGTATTACTCTCGACATGGAAAACTTTGTGACCATGACAGATTTAACGAGGGCCAACCACCACACACTCTGAGAATCTTTGGTCAATGAGATTCGAATATGCAACCTAAGGACTCCAACGCTCTAACAACCAGGATATCCTGACCTTCGAAGATTTGATGCAAAATCACTGTATCTCATTCATACAATGGCATACAAATTGAAATGCTTTTGAGTTATCCTGTTCACAGATCGAGACACATTCAAAAATATATTTTCCGGACTCAGGAAAGCCTAAAAACTAGATATCATCAAATTCACGAATTTAAATTTTTTGATTATTACAATACTTCCTCTTTGTATGTTTCACATTCAATATTTTTTTAAAATGGCAAAGACTTTAAAGAAATTATTTTTTCTGAATTTATTCAATCTTTCAAAGTAATCATAATTTTAATTAATTGAGGGTTTAATATTTAAATAACATCATTCCACAAGAATCACTCATGAAATAGAAATTTATTCACACCAAATCATGCTTCAATTAACTAAATATCTTCATTTTGATCAGGGATATCAATTTTTTTAATACTCTATAATAAAAGCTGCTTTCATCTTATCACTCATTCTCTCCATAAAAAAAGACGCTAACCTTGGGAGAAGTAGAAAACATGCTAAAAAATACTAGTGTGCAACAGACAAGGAATATTATCTTTTGGCATGGATTTACTGAAATTATTTTGAGAACGTTAGAAATTTGTTTAGAAATTAATCACCGGTAATTAATAGTATCCGAAAATTAGACTGATTGAAACAAAAATCCGACACAGAACTAAACTTCAAAATCGCAAACCAAATTTGATATATTTATGTCTTACGTTTTTCAGTTATTGCATTTGCATGATTCGGATTTATTCAAACTTTAATAGGAGCCTACACTATAGATGCAAAACGTTTTATATCAAATTATTATTTTTATAGATCAATTTGTTTTAAGGTTATTGTGTTAACATATAATTGGGCAGCTTTACAGACAAACATTTATGAATGCATTTTTCTCAAAATCCGACAGAAATGTACAAATTTGGAATACAATCCTGAAGCCAAATTTAATTCGTTTAGGTCAAAACACTTTTGAGTTATCTTTATTGTAGACGATCAGACCAAACTCAGAGAGGTGTAAAACATGGTGATTCGTCAAAACCTCGATTCGGTATTTCACGCTTTGAATACTTTTTCGATCTGAAAGAAATGTTTCGTATTTTTTATCTGAACCAACTTACCCTATGTACCAGAAGATCATGGAGGACCGTGCATTATTGGCACTGAGCAAGCGGCAAAAACGTCCCTTCTTATGGGCATCCCTGACTGGGAAAAGCTGACCTTGAGGCAAGGGTTTTTTGTTGGCTCGGGCCATGTCCTCAACAATGCTCTTAGCTGATACATACTCTTTGCTGACCAGCAGGTAATGGATACTTTCTGGAAAAAACTAGAGCAAAAAGTATAAATTAATTAACTTTCAAACTTGAATAGGAAAGAGCCGAAAAGTCTTTTAGACGAAAGAAGTCAAGTCTGTTCCTATAAAAAATTAAAAATTAACTATTCAAAATGCTCCAAAAAATAAATTTAGAATATAATAAGTAAGAAAACTAAAAGAATAATAAAACAATACAATCCGTATCCATTTTTTACAAGTAAGTATTTTTACAAAGATTTTAAACACATCCATTTTTCTGTCCATTTGGGCAGCACAAAAATGTTTCAAAATCAGTTTTGAAAAGATTGAAACGCTCTCTTTTGTAGATATATGACCCACAATTGTAAAATCATTTTAAAAAAAGAAAGGCATCTCATAATTTTTTAAATTTAATTTTAAGTTATATGAGGAAGATAATGATTTAAAAGCTCAAAACTGAATACATATAATAAAGGACGTACTCTCATCATAATCATGGCTATGAGGGAAGGTATGGTGGAGACCGCAGCGAATAGCCTCCAATGGTAAAAGGCTGGTCGAGTCATGGCGTAGAGAAGGGCAAGCATAATAGTCACGCCCACGGCCCAGAAACCCTGCAAAAAAATTTGAATGGCAATTAGTGCGAAGAAAAATTAATTGAGGACAGTAATTGTGGAAATTACTAATAAACAGCAATATGAATACTATTGGGTTAATAGATAGAAATATTTAATCCACATCATTTTTTTCTTTTGGCTGTATTTTAAATTTACTTATAGTGTCTTCTCACATTTGTCAACATTAAAAGCCATTAATTGACAATATAAAATGAAATTTATATCATGATAACATCCATTAATTTTCAACAAATCATTGAAGCCGAGAATACTACAAATAGCGTTCTACCGTTCTAGTTCATAGATTTTTACAATTATTTTCAAAATGTTCTTGAATTTTAATATACAGAGAGTTGTTTTTAATGGCTATGAAATGCTTCTTTAAACCATTGAAGGAACATATTTTAAAATTAGAAATTCATTTCACCAAGATTTCAAATTTAAGGAGAATTCGTTACTTTTTTCAGTAGCAATATGATAAAGTTTATAGTCTGATTCATCTGTCTGGATTACATCAATCGTTGAATTCCATGCAATACGATTTTTGCATCAGATAGTTTACAGAATTTACAACAGCAAATGTTATTTTGCTTTGTAGCTATTTTCTAAACATTATAGAATATTTCAACAGAAAACTAGCATTCTTTAAAACGCGTGAGTCAAAAATCAGATGGCAAAATGAAATATTTTGGAATTTTATTATGACCCTAATCCAAGTAGCACATCCTGTAGCATAGTATTGTACAATATTGGGCAATATTATATGATATTAAACAATATTCCACAATATTAAACAATATTGTACAATATTTGTGTGCTACTAGGGAAAAATATCATTATAAAAATAATTCATTGGAATTATAAAATTATTATAAGAATAATAATGAAAACATAATTATAACTCGAAACAGTTTTAAAAATCATTTATAAAAAAAAGGTAAACTTTATTGTTCTCAGTTAGTTTCAAAAAAATATATAGTTCAGTGATACAACGTTCTTTGCGATGATGCATTCAGAAGTTATCGAAAAGAAATCTACAAATGCTGTGTAAATACACGGCAGGTGAAGATTTCTGTTAAGTTATTTAGCAGACTTCATTCAGAAAATTAGAAAAATAAAGGTTGTTAAGCGGATTAAATATATATAGCGGTGATACATATCAAAATTGGAACCAAATTCAACAAGAGGGTGACTGTCTCTGTTTGTAATTTCAGAAACTTGTTGAAGTGATAACTCAAAAAAGCAATGACTTAAATATATCTAATTTATTTTGTATCATTTTGAGGCTGCAATTTTAGTTTTGTGTCACATTTTTATTTTATTAGGATATGAAAAATGCATTTAAAACACAAATTTGATTTTCAAATACTATTACTAAGAGTTTAATCACTCATCCCCTCCCCCTCTAAATAAACTCGTCAATTAAGACACGATACATTCTATAAAAATTTTAAATTCACGCCAAAGCTTATGTTCCGTAATACCAATGTCATGCAGGACCTTCTCTTAAATAGAACCTCTTTTAAAGGGATCCACGAAAATTTTGGGGCCTCCCCTGGGCCACTTTTACGGATACGAAGTATATTAAGAGAAATTCGTAAACGTCTAAAATTCAAAATCAAGATATTATCGAACTTTTCCTTTTCTGGCATCCTTGAACTCGAGATAGACATATTTTGGAAACATGTGTCTTCTTGTGAAGTTTACCGGTCACAGTTACTCAACAGCATTCAGAGTGTGGACAAATACATTTGATTAATGATATTAACATTACACTCGTTAATTTGAACCAAGTTTTTAAGGAAATCTCTTCGCGGAAAGTACGTCTGTCTCTCTATCAGAAAATAAGTGATATCATAAAATTTGTTTCGCATTTGAAATGTGGATCCATATCAAATTTTTGAACCAAATCCGTTCAATTTGTTCATCGTCTGCCTGCCTGTATATTTGCATGTGTGCAGTCGGAAGAACTTAACAATACAATGGTTTAGATAACTGACATCTGGAAATGCTATCTTTTTGTTAAAGTTGTTCTGTGTTGAATTTTGTTTTCCATCGGCCCATAGAAAAGCGTCCAAAATGCAGATTCCCAGATTTTTTTCTATATGACAATTTATACCTGTTTGCTGGATTTTAGAAATAAAATTCTGGGTACTCGAGGTTCTTATGCTCTTGCTCACGGGGTGCAGATTTTATGTTGGAGGAGATGAAAAATATTTATTATTGAGCATGCTCACTCCCTGATACATTACACTCCCTGGTTTTAAGAATGAAATTATATTTTAGTAAAATTATTTAATAACTGCTTGCTCTAAAAAGATTTGAATTATGTATTTTTTTTGAGTTTACCGTTACATGCGGGATCAGTTCTATTTCTACAAAAAAGAAGGAAAAAAAACTAAATTCTGATTAGAAAAGAGAGGTAAAGGTTTTACCTACAGACAGGATATAGACGACTCGGCCTCTTTGTCTTCCTGGCACATACTCACAGCATAATGTTATCCTATTTTCAAAGAAATTAGAACTGAGTTATTACGAAACAACCAAAAGATATTAAACATTCATTATTTTATTTCTAACTTAAATTTGTAGTAGTATCTACACTATCAAAAGTTATTTAAATGCCATAACATAGAATTCTAGAGCTTTTCCTATTGGCTAATCCTTTTATCCAATCAGAGAGATAAAACACTGTTAATTAAATATAAGTGAAACTCTTTATTTAGCATCACCTAATATACGTAAAAAAGCAGAAAAGTGCACACAGAAGAACAAATAACAAGATGTACTCCTAATTTTTATCTACAAATTTCTTCGTATGAATTACTCAATCAACGGAACACTCAAATAATGGAAACGAATGCGCCAAAAATGCAATTGCTTGCATAAAGTTACGTCATGCAATGCTATAATAAAAGTATACGGCGTAAAAGGCGTTATGGGGTTCAAAATTCAACTCAGTGCGTTGTTTAATTATAGTATCATATGAATATAATACATTCCATTGTTTAGAGATAATATATAATTTTAACTTTTACCCGTGACCTCGTGCCCCTGGAAATTTTGATGTGCATGCATGAGAACTGGTGGTCTGCTCACAATGTGAAATGTTATCAAACCTTATCATTATGGTGCTTTTGAAAATAATTTTCGCCAAAAAAGAAAAATCGTTTGTGGATAAATTTTATGAAATGGCCGAATGTAGCGCGAACTGCAGCAATTGCGTTTCCAATCGAAAGGTTTCGATGAACGCTGCAGCAAATTAACGGAAATATAGAAAAATTCAATGAATGCAGAAAAGATGGAATGCACACGCACAAAAAAAATTAATCGAAAATAATGAAAGTAGGCTAAAGGAATACGTACAGCAGGAAAAATAATCAAGGGGATGAGCAGGGAAGATCGAATTACAATGACATAAAAAATGACTGCAAAATAAACCCAAGGCAACCACAACCGAAAAATTACCAACCTCGCAAAGCCCCAAATGATTGTATATCAAAGCGGGGCCCACAAAACTAACCTAAAAATCTACCTGAAAAAAAAGCCAACCAATTACTCAAAATAATTTTGCTGATTAGTCTGGCCTAAACTAAATCAAGCCAAGAACAAACCAAGCATGCCGATTGAACGCCAATTGGGGGTAACACAAATGTAGGATTTTTCTATGTCAGTTGGGGTAATACGGATTAGAGTTTATTAATTTCATTTATTATTTTTTATTTTGATACTTTTCCGCTAGCAGGGTGCAAGCGAAAAATAACTAAATAAAGTAAAATTCAGCCAAACTTCTCATATGATTTTTCATTTGCTTTCGGCTAGAGGAAAAGTGCCTTTATTTTAATTCAAAAGTACTTCAGAATGAATCCAAAAGATCGATTAATCAACAATGTTTAGTGTTAAATGCATCAAACAATAAAAAAATAAACAGAATCATTTGAAATAACTGGTCGAAAACATGTTAAGCCTCACTCATTTAGCGGTAGGGGAATGAAGATTTTTGGTTAGAAAGTTGGTTTTAGTTAATAAAAAAATTTACCACTCAATTAACCCGAATAAAAAGTAGCCTATGATCTATTTTAGACTATAATCTATCTCTGTGTTAAAATAGTTCTTCAAAAACTTGTTTTTATAAGTATTGTCTAAATAGGTTGTAAATTTAGAAATTGATTTCCTTTTTTATAAATCTTGATGACAAAAACGAAATCCCGATGAAGATTGTAAGTTAATTTTAAATTACTTTTTTTGTTTATTTCCTGCGCATAAATAATAACAGAGGCACAAATTTGAAATTAGTTCCAGCAAAAAATGTTTGTGTGGCAATGCCTTTACGTTTATCAGTTCTTACTTCCACTGATATACCATAAAGCAAAAATAGTTTATTTTGACTTTTGGAAAACAAAAATCGATTTTATTGAAAGTGAAAACTTTGAAATCCATAAAAATCCCCTAATTCAATTTTTCAATGATTTCTTATCTGCTTACTCTTTACACTTCTCTAAAAATAATTGTTTTTGACTAAAAAGATAAACTGTGTCCCTTATATTTCTGCATTGTAGATGATTTGATGACGGTTATTTCCTAAAACCCTACTGATTGATTTTTCTCAATGAGTTAACTTTCACAGAATAATGTTTAAAAGTAACGCAATACTGTCCAATATTTAGAAGCAGAGCTAAACACACGAATCATTCCTCTACCTCGAAAAAACATCGTACATTGAAAATAATGCGTCTATTGTCTTAAGTAATTTTGAAGCTTGGAGGCAGTCACCACTTCAGAAAAGAAAAGATCATTTAGAAAAACAAAAAGTTCGTAGTATTAATATGCACATATACCATGAGCTACGTTGCACTGTCCTATATGTAATCTATTATCTTTTTCTTCACACTTTTCATTTGTACCTATACATGGAAAACTTTCCCTCTCTTTACACGAAAAGAAACCGTTGGTAGGATTTTCTGGTTCTTATTAAAGCTGTATTAGCATACATTTTAAAGAAGCTTATTTACGTAAATATTTTTTGCCGGTCTTTAACGAAGTCTTCAAACATTTAAGACTATTTAGCTGATGTATTTCAGTGATGTGAAAAAGAAAAAATAATAAGGATTGATCTTCACTTATTCCCTATGTACAATAGTGCATTCTTAATTGATGCCTTATTAAATCTGTTTGTGAAAACGATTTATGCAAACAAGCATCACCGACATGTTATTATAAACTTACTCAAAGAGTATCGAAAACTGCCTTTGGCATTTATGTTTTGGCTTTCAATGTGATTTCAAAATAATGTTTTCCTAATGATAATATTAAATTACCACAATATTACTCTGAGAAACAATTTTTCCCGAGCTTAAATTTTCAAAAATTTTCAATACGACTGTTACACAACTATACAATTTTTTTTATCCCACTTCTACAATTTCTAAAAGATTCACTTGGAATTACAATTGTATAACATTTTAACTTAATGAAAATTTGTATTGTATTTATTGGGCAATTAGCAGGGCAGGTTTGAATGAAATCTCAAAAAAAAAAGTGCCTATATTTGAATGATGGAAGCTATAACATGTTTATTATCTAAAAAATTTAATTTTTTTAAATTTTACATACTTTTATTGTTTTATTAAATAAGGATGATTGTATTTATAGAAACATGTTTCTTTTCTCTTGAAATTCAAATAAAATTTTGGAGAGATCTACAATCAATTTTTATAAAGATCACGAACCCTATTTAATCTATCTTCCTATATTCTTTCTCAGTTATTCTATCCACAAGCACTCAAGTATAGTTTCTCAAATGTACTTTCTCATCTTAGAAAGATCTTTGCTTTCTTCGGGATGAGAAAATTAGTTAGTGAAAAAAAGTGGGCGCAGCGTCAGCGAATAATATTTTATACGTATGGAATCTATGAATACGTTTAATTCTTGGGTATATTGAATCCATCTCTTATAAACCAGTCATAATGAATAATATCAAGAAAGTTTATATTATGTTATAATTATAACTTTTTTTCCTCCATAATTTTTTCTATACTCTGAGAAGGTTCATAGGATTTTTAATTGTAATAATCTTATTACAATGATAAATAACTGTAATATAGTAATAATTACTTCAACAATGAATGCTTGTAATGACTATAATGCATTTTATTACACTGACAGTATACATTTTACTTATATTTATAACTTTTATTTTTATATGGGATGGAATGGCCTATCATTGTAATACATTTATTTCTATGATGAATAATTACAATACCTTCAGTGTATCTTTTAAAATGACAGTACACATTTTATTTATTTATATAACTTATTTGCTCCTTGGATTTATACTGAGAAGATGTCGTCGTAGTAATATTTCACATTAACATTTAACATATATTTTATATTTCGGAGACCAATAACAATGTTAGGAAATCGGAGTTATTTCGATTTGTTAGTAAATGAAGAAAGAGTCCTTTAAAAGTCTAAAATATTTATTCTATAAAATTCAGAACTTTACACGAACCAAGTATTACAGTTGCGCACTGGAGTACAGCGTAATTCAGTGGCAGTATAATAAACTTCAAAAGACTCAGATGATCAGATTACAGGCAAAAATGCTCTCATTGAGTTCGCATTTCTTCTTACTCTATGATACATCCTATTTACACCTTACCTTGGCGAGATATGACTCAAGATTTATTCCACTTATTCCAAGAAAATACTCATATTGCAAAAAATATTGGAAATAAAGCTTTAATTCTTGAACTTTTGAGATCTTATGGAGTGTCTCCAAGATCAGCAAAACTTTTGCTAAGTTGGAAACAAATTCGCTCCATTGGGTGCAAAACTGCAACCCTGCGAACGGAGAAACTGATCCTTTGCCAGCCGACACTAATGCATAAAACCTGATTTGTCAGAAATATCTACGAAAAAATATAATAAAAATTCAAAAAATTTACAAAATTTATTATAATACTGATTATCGACGTTCATGTTGACGCTTTTACACACGAAATATTTAAGATTAATTTTACTCACGCTTGTGGGAATCCTCCAACTGAGAAAGCCGTGATGATTCTGAAGATGAGGAACCATGTGTAATTGGGAAGACCCACAGACACTGCACTGAATACGAAAGCAAATATCAGAGACGAAGACAAAGCCTACAAGAAGAGGTGAATACGTGCATTAGAGTAATGAAAAAGGAATTAGTAAAGATGAAAATTATCACAGATACTTACCGTTCTTCTTCCGAATTTGTCTGACCACATGCCAAATATGATGCATCCCAAAATGCTAACAATGGTGGTGATCTGAGATAAAAATGAAGAATAGTTACTGGATGTTTTGCATTCTTTCATGCTCATGTATTCCCCTAAACAAAAGTTTACAGTTGAAATTTCCCATTCAAAGGCGCGAAAAATGTATCTTTTCACAGTAAACTTTGAAATTTGCTGCATGACTGAATAAAAAAACGAGGAAAACACTCAAAAAATGAATAAAAAAGAAACTAAATTCAAAATATAGCCACAGGAGGATGTATGATTGAAAAATCCGTATTACGCGTGCCTTATAACACCTATATAATCCTATAATTGCTTCAAAATTTAGAAACAATCACGAAAAATAAACGAATAACTTTTTTAGATTATTTGAAACTTATAATAATCTTAACTTCATGTTATCATAATTAGATTGCTAAATTTTGCTGTAAAAATTTCGGAGTCCGAAAGTGCTGAATCATTGCTAAAATTCTCCGAAAAATATAATTTCAAGGAATTTCAAATAAGGAAATCATTGTCTAATCATCCTGGAAGAAAAAATAAATTATTACTTCAGAAGTTGTTGTTGCTTATGACACTTTTCTTAGCCAAGCGCCTTGACGAAGTCAACGATTTTAAGCCGAGTTTTTGCAACTTTCGTTTCAATAGCTCAATATTGGACCCAGAATGCGTCTTAGCTACATGAACGACAAATACCTTTCTGCAGGATGGCCTTCATTTACTCATTTACAGGGCATAATTTAGACTTAAATCGAAGAACGTTCACCTCTGATCCGCATCCCTTAGTGTTATTATTTCGATCTGGAAGACTTTTGTGATTATGATGGCTTTAAGCTTACACCAACCGCCACCTGCGAGGAGAATTTTTGGCAGGTAGGATTCGAGTTCACAGCCCAAGAGACTTGAAACCGACGTCTTATCAACCAGCTATCCTAGTACTTCAACAGAGAGGCAACAAAGTATAGTTCTGTTAGAACTGTTTATCTAGAGAACGTAGTTCAAGCCAACAGCAATGACTGTTACGAGATCTCCTGAAATATTAGTTTATAGTAACCCTTACGTCGTGTCGAAAATAAATCGCCATAAAATTCTCCTTCTTAGCACTCTCTGAAACTAATTTGTTTTTAATTTATTTGCTGAATATTTTCCTGTTTTCTTTTTATTAAATTATTCACAAATATTGTCATTCTTATGATCAATGGCAGCTTCTAAGTAGCAAAGCTTAAATGTTGAATATTCTACAATCAAATTCAGCATTCTACATTTTTTTCTTACATAAGATTCTTTAAAGATTTCCTTTCTTGAATCTTTAATTTTAAAATTACTTTTTTTATTAAGATCTAGGAATAAAACTCCATAAACATGCTTTTATATAGGGTAATCTGTTAATGAAATTGCTTTCGCTAGTTTTAGTTGGATAATCTTTTAATTCTTTTGCCTATATATAAGAGGATTTCTCTCTAAATGGTAAAGAATTTATTCCACCACACGTAAGAGAACCTGCGCGACGTAGTTTGGATCCTTTAAAAAGAATGATGTGTTAATAATTTAGATGAACCAGAATTATATCATCTCTCAAGTAAAGGAAAAACATCCATAGTTATTGAACCTGTACAGCCTATAGAAAAATCGTCAGATGTTTAGAGGTAAATTAAGAGTAAGTATCCAATAGTTTAAAAGCTATGTTTTCTTATAATACCCTGGAAACTTGGCAAATGTTCCAGGCTGATAAAAGTCTTATTTAAGTTCTAAAGTCTTACACTCTCAGTGATTGTTTTGCCTGATATTTAGCTTTTACAGATAGCTTTGAACACGAAGTGGTATCACCCTCAATGAACGTTCACTATTAGCTTGAAAGGACCCTGTCACCGAGATATTTTAATAATTTTGTAACAATTTGTGAATACCACAATTCTATTGATCTTCAGTAATATCTGAATAGATTACATCAGACAGATTAATTGGTTTCAAGAATGATTTAACTGAATCCTTCGTAAAACTTATCTAAAACCAGAAAATGTCAATTCCCGTCTATAAGTGAAAGCCTTCTCAACTTAAGCTTGCATTAAAAAAAAAGTTAAATTATCTTACAAGACATGCAAAAGAATCAGATAAATTCTAGAGCAACTCAAACACTCTTTACTTTATTGAAACTAGTACACTCGTTATTGATATTCATACATTCTGTTTCCTCATTGTTATACTTACATTGCTTACAGTTAAAAAATAGAGGTTGAAAAAAGATTTTTCCAAAAGTTTTCCTTGTTTGCTATTAATGAGACTTTTCCAATTCCTTTGAAAAATGTTTTAGAACCCAAACCCATTTTTTAAAAAAATGCTTTATGCCCCTTGCTTTTTAAAAATATACCAATAAGCTTGTATCGGTATTTTGGTGTATTGATATTTTGCAACTATTCTGTGAGCGAAACATATTCAATATATAAAGGAATAAAATCAAGTGGCATCACAGATAAATTTAAAAAAAGAAGCATTGTG
>JAOUZG010053093.1:6469629-6481811 GCA_026289955.1 Argiope argentata
AAAAAAATATCAATCCCTATATTTTAGCGTTTCCCTTTTTCATATCTCCTTGATTTCTAAAGACGAATTTTCGATATTATATCTGTTTGCCAGTCCAGCTACCAGCCCGCCTGTTAATATGATAACTTAAAAATGTTTGGAGCTTGAAGAAGAAATTCGGCCTATGGTCTATACACAAAATTTGTTAATTTCCATCACATTTCGTACGAAATCGATCCAGAGGATTTATCATGCAATTTGAATATAGGTCCATACGATAATAAAGGGATCTAAATGGATAAAATTTGGAGCGCAAATTTAACATCTGAAATACAGACACCTGTGAAGTTTAGGATCAATTCTTTTATGCAGTCTAATCGTCTGTAGGTCTGTAGAATGATAAATTATGCATTCGCGAGCACACATTCAAAAACTTGTAAAACAGTGTGACTCAAAAAAGCAGCAGTTAAAACATTGAAATTTGATACTTGATTTTGAGATTGGAATTTCAATTTTATGAAAATTTTTCGTTTGAAATCCGTTAGAAAGAGGTATCTAAAACAGATTTGATTTTTCAGTATTACCAATCTCATGCAAAGTATTAATTGCCTAAAACATCTCCAAAGTTCACAGCATAGATTCAGTAAAAATACTAAATTCAGACCAAAGACCAATATTTCGTAATTATTGTTCGCTAAAGTTATGCAAGGCTTTCATAGGTATATTTTAAGTCCAAATGTTTTTAAAGAGGCGAGGCAGTAACAAGTAGGCACGAGAGCATGCGAGAAAGGTTTAGAAATACCACACCAGCTGGTTTATTTTTTGGTATGAGAACTTTATGAAAAAAAGTTGCAATTGTCAAAAATTGGAGACATTTTTATGACTTTCTGATTCTCAGACTTCTCCAAGCCAATAAAAATCTTTTTTAGAAAATTGCAGTCTGTTTATCTATGGAAATAAAAACTCGTGAAAAGAAGAAACTAATTAAATTCAACCAAATTAGTGAATTTACATGAAAACATGCAATTTTTATTCAGTACAATGTTTACTTGAAGTTTATTTACCACAGTTTAATGTAATTTTAAAAAAGGACTCTAGTTATTTAATCAGATTTTGACGTGTAGATTTGCAACAAATTTGGACTCTATTGGTATAAAAGAAGATATAAATTCGTACTTGATTCTCTTTATTTCATATTAAATTCAAAAAACAAAACGTATTACATTATGGAAATATATAAGGAAATCGTGGGTAGAAAGATCATGTCTAAAAGCGAAAAAATAAAAAAAGACACAACTTTCACTAGTACCCAGAAGTTTCATCCTTTTCTACTCCAGGCAATTTCATTCAAAATAAAGATAACAGAAAATGGTTGAATTTGGAAAAAAATCTAATAATCTCACCAAACTGCTGCAGTTTTAAGATCAGTCATAAGTCTCTGGCACCCAACTGATATGTCTGTCATCGTAGCTGCTTTTAATATATTTTTCATTTTCATATATTAATTGAAATTAATTAGTTCAATTTAATTCTTATATTAGTCATATATTAATCATTGTATTTCTCAAATCAATCATATATTAATCATTATATTTCTCACATGAGTCATATAATAATCATATTTCTGATCAATCATATATTAATCTTAGCATTGCTCAGAACAATCACTTAGTAATTTGAGCAAATAAATCCAAAAAATGCCCTCGCGCAATCTATGCAAAAGACTGCAAAACATGTAGCCATTGACCACATCAGAGATTCAAAAATGCTTCCTTTTCTTGCCAATTTCAGAGCATTTGACATCACTTTGCGTTGAAAATTTATCTAACCGAATTAAAGCAAAATTAAATATATTAGTTCTCTTTAATAATTTATCATTTGCCTTTAAAATTAATTTTATTATGATTAATTAAGTGCTTCTAGCAACTATTTTAAAATCCTTGTTAGATATAGAAGAACTCTCTATTATGTATCATGCTGCAAATACATTATTCATAAGAAAAAATTATTCTGATAAATAACCCATAGCGATTCAAATATAAATTAAATAGTTTGTGATTGGGAGATCAAGAAAAAATTAATTGAAAATGTTGCATTTGGAAGATATTTCTTAAATTAAGCAATGAAAACTCCATATCATACGAATTCGGATTAAAATACTCACTGTAACCATAAGAGCCGAATGCCATCGTAATAATTTCCATTCACATGTGGTGAGGGAGTTAATAAAAGCGCCAACAACATTGTCGAATCCTTTGGCCATCTAAAAAAGAGAGGCTTCTTTAAGTTCAATACTTCGGTACTTACGTATTAGACCGTTGATGCCAACGGTTTAGTAACTCACTGGCGGCGGTTTCAAATTTGGTGACAACCCGTCGACGCCAACGAAACCAACAAAATAGAGGATGACAATTCAGATTTGAACAATTTTTAAAATATTGGTGGTTTTTTTCTTACCATTATTGACGCTTTAGCAACTCACTGGCGACGCTTTCAAATTTGGATAAAGATCGATGACCTAAAACGTAAGTACCTTTTCATCAGAACTTATTTCTTTTCTAAGAAAACGTTAACTACAAGAAAGATTAGAATTAATAAAAAATTTAATCTGCAAGATGAGAATGAAAACTTGTGTACGAGCTGCTCGCTAAAATTGAGGTCATATAGTTGATTTTTTAATTGTTTGAAAGAGGAATAATTATTTAACTGGATTAATTTTATGTAGTTTGCGTCAGTAAAAAGAGTGGTGAAAAAAATCCGGAAAATTTAAATCTTTACAAAGTCTTCTAACCCTACATATACCATTTAGAAAAATAATCTTGGAACAAAAATATTTTAAACAAGAACTGCTTCACTCCGCATTTGTCAAAAAAGATCAAGCTTTAAATTTTAAAACTTTGGCAGATTGAGGAAATTTTTTCTAGGTCCTTAGTTGAAATTACCCGAAAACGCTTCATTTGGAAGAATATGCTTATCTCTGTAAGTTTTGTTACTGCACCAAGATAAGATTAGAAACCTTCAAATATCCTCCAGAGAAATTGGAAATCAAAATGCATTTTTTCATTAAAAATCAAAGTAACATTTTGTAAAAGAATAATTACATCCAATAAAGCTATTGTATATTGCTAGAAATTTAAATCGAATATAGTAGTATATGAATTCAAAATGACATTGTTCAATTGCTTTTAGCTTCATATATGCATGGATATGTCTGAGTATATGTCTGAGTAACAGACATATCCATGTACGAGCATGGCAGGTAAGTCGATTTTTCTCAATGAAAATTTAGATAATAGATAGCGATGATGAGTCCATTCATTGATATTAATTCCTTTTTCCTTATGCATTGTGTCAAATATAACGAATTTCCCTAACGAAATATTTCTGAATAGTTCGTGATTACGTACCCTGTATCATTATTTGCACAAAAATAGAGTATTGTACTCAAAGAAAAGCAGGAAACAGTTTTCTTGACCAGTGATACTTTTGTTCACATCTAGCCACTCTTTATTTTAATACATTTTCTTATCCATATCCCGGTAATGAATATTTATAAAGACAATACGAATTATTTTCTTCATAAATTACAAATATCACAAGAAACTCACTGGGTTTACCCGTGATAATCAAAATAAATTTTCTAAAATTCTGGGGAAGGATGAACTTAGTAAATCATCATCATTCCAAAAATGAGAGAGCGCAAAGCTTATTCCAGCAGTTTTCTTTGAAACCGTTTCAACTCATGGGAGATGCTCTTAAAATGTTTTGACTGCCATCTTCTCAGGTGATCTCAAAAAGATAGAAATATCAAAATAAAAATTAAATTCCTTTCTTTGAAGCTCTTAATTCGAAGTCAACCTATCAAATTTTAGAAATTAGACTTGTAATGATATTTTAAATCCTCTCCAGAGTAAATTACGATTAGCTAAAACCGAATAAATTAAAATATTTGTTACCATCCTTTATTCTGTTCGATAAAGGATTTTGGTTTTGTAAAATAGTGCTGCATCCAAAGCTTTTTCTGGTTTATCTCTATTTCTTATAATCGTATGTACCGGATCGCAGCTGTAGGCTCGATACGTAAATAAATTACATGTAAATTTTATAAATTTTTATGCATGAAATCATTTGCTACGGACGAAGCCTCAAATTAAAATATATGTATGCCTACTCATAATAAATTAGATACATAATATTATTAAAAACATATATTAATTCTAGGATTCTAGTTTTTCTAGTAGTCACTTCAATTCTTAAAAAAGTCTCGAATAGTTAGCCACTCTAGACTTGTAAGCAGTAATATCTATATATATAAAATGCTTACGTGGACGCAAAATCAGGCCGATTTTGTTAATCGCCTTTTGGCAACACTTCGACCTTCCCCGGGAACATCAGCACGCGGTTTCATAAGATTTCAAACAAACGGTATTCTTGCCTTGATTTGAAAATTCTTTTACATAAAAAAATTAACGATCAAAAATCGGGCAACAGTTTTTACGATAAGTTTAAGTTGTGCTGTATCGATTTCAAAACGAAATAATCGAAAATGAGAAGAAAATCCAAATGAAAACATTTAAGAAAAGTTCTTAAGTAGATTCAGTCGCAATGAACGACATAGGGTTAAGCATGTATGTGGAAGCGACTTCGGAGCGAAGTTTCCGAACTACAGGAGAGAGTTATGGGATTATGTAAGGATTTTGTTCTTTTTGGAAAAAAGAAGTGAATTCAAGTGGCAAATACACGAAATGCTGTCATGATAAAAAAATAAATTTGGAACATCCATTGAATCCACCGGAATGGTGAAAGATTTGCTAATCATTGATTCAACGAAGGCGAAGGCTTTTTATTTTCATTTCTTTAATGGTTTAATCACGCTTTTGAATAAATTGAATCTGAACATATCTTCCGCTAGTCTAAAGTAGTTGCTAGTAGATGGTGAGTGAGCGAAGCGAGTGTGGATCGTGAAGGGATCCGAGAGGAACTGCATTCGTAGTTCGTAGTGGTTGGTGAGCATAAGGGAGCATGGGGCGAACCCCCTTTTTAAAATAAAACTTTAGGGTAAAGTTAGCTAATAAATCTGAGGATAAAGCTAATTATTTTCTATTCACAAATAGAGTCTTTAATAAACAACTTTAAATATGAACGAAATTACTAAAAACCCAAATGATATTTAAAAATTTGGATAGTTTCAGTGCTGGAAAAAAAGATAATTTTTGCTCTAAAATATCTTTGTAACATAATACTCATTGCACAGATGAAAAGAAAGCTTAAACTTTTTACTTACTTATCTTCTGATGTAAAATATATAACATTCCAATAAGCTCTTTTCAGAATGTAATGTTTGTAATACTTGACAAAACAAAAATAGAAAGTTGTTTGAAATTTTTTTTAAATGCCATTAAGGCGCTCCCTATCTAATTAAAAGTAACCTGAAAGGAATTTTAATGAATATCATTCAAGTGATTGAAATTGTGGCATTTTAATTTGAACGTTTAATATTTACAAGATATGCAAATTTAGATATAAAGTTTTTTGCTTCAGAAAATAGGAAGCGAATTTAGGTCTTCAAAATTAAAAAAGATGAGATATCTAAAATTTATATTTAATCTTTTCCATATTTATAATGCTTCACTGGAGTAATCTTCTTTTAATTATCAACAGATGCCATCACCCAGAGTAATTACTGATAGCACACTTAACATGCTCCACCTTGTTAAAATAATTTGCTTACAAATAAATAAATAATTATTTTTATTAATTAACATAAAAATATATTAATAATTTTAAATATATGACTTATATCTAGTTTATTTTTTTCGATATTTAACGAGTGATTTATATTTAAACTTATTTATGAGAAAGTCTGAGAATAAATGAAATTTTACAAGTGAAACTTTGTCTCTGTAGAAAAGATTTTCATTTCAAATGAAAAGAGTCAGAGTTTGAAATAAAAATCGGAACACAAAAGCCATCTTGAAAGGAATTATTGAAATCAAAGGACTTGATACGTTCCTTTTCAAGATTATCCTTATTTTTCTCAGAAATGCTTGAATGAGAAGAATTTGTTCAATATAATACAATTATGCTTTGCTGAACGTGACAAGCAATGAGATACAAAGAATTTATTTATGAGGACAGTAGAGATAAACTAGCGTACAATACAGAGCTTCTGAAAAATTTATTGCCATTGAAAGCAGAATGCTTCACAGAGGCAGAAGTCTTTACAATAATCTCCCATTGACATTTCAAAAACAAAGAAAGCTAAATTCTGCAAGATAAAATATATGCTTCATAGTTTTCGTTCCAAGGGAAATCGACTTAAAAAATATTTGTTCGTTATTGACATCGGAATTGGGCATTCCCATGAAAATGAGACAACGAATATATTTAGTATTTTTGATGAGGGAAGAAATAGTAAAAAGTTTGATTTTCATATTCTTAGTTTAATTAGAGTTAGTCAAGAATAATCAAGAGGTCTGTTTCTTTTTTAAAATTTCAGTGCTTTAACAAATGTTATTTTTTGCTTGGAAACAGAAGCGACTTATTTATAACTTATTCTTATTAATTTAAAACTTCAGTAGAAATAACTTTTTCTCACAAAAACTTAGTTGAAGAAGGAAAGTTTCAATTAATGTGAAGCAAATGTTTTTAAACAGTCTTATGTGACTACATTCTGAGCGAATATTTTGAAAAATGTTCCAAAATGGTTATATTTTTGAATTTTTTTTGTGTAAGAAGGATTTAAAAATATTTATACCAGTTAAGTGACAATTTTTTAAATTGAAAAAAAAAACTGGCTATTTTTACAAAAAACAAGTATAAAGCAAAAATATTCTAGTTTAGATGTTTAACAAACGAATTGTTCACAATTTTACTGGTAGTTTAAGAAATATGAACTAAATTGATATACACTTGATAATATAACTCTTGAACTTAAAACTAACTTGCATTTCTATCCATTATTTAAAATATTGAGATTCTGAAGATAAATAACATGAAATTTTCTTATTTTTAATGTTGTGATTCATTTAAAAAACAATAAAATATTTCTAAATGAATAGTTTACGCATTCTCTAGTTCAGGAAATGCAGAGCATTTGAAAGATTATTCCAAGTTTGAAAAAAAATGGTCTTAGGTTTTAATTTATTAGATATTTTATAAGAAAATGCGTTCAAAAATTATAATTTGAAAAAAAAAACATCATTTAAAGTTGTAATATATAAATATCATTAAAATATATATAAATGCGAATATAAAAACTAATTTCTTAAAAATGTTAGAAACCAAATTCTAATGGTTTTATATAGAAATATATTTAAAATATGTACTATAAGAGTGAGTTTTGATACAAAAACTTTGTCTTTCAGTACAGGTGGGCAAGGAAATAAGTTCATAGAACTTCTGCTTATTCGACATTTTTGCTGTCTGGATAATAAGGAGTGGGAAGCATTATTTAAAAAGGATCTAATGAAATTAAAGAACTTCATCAGTTTGCAATACAAATTCGTGATTATGCTATTTTTTCTTTCATACTAACCTCGTGAGTTTACTACATAAAACAAGCTAAATCAAGTGCTGCCTTCACCAATTACTGTAAATTATTTTACTGTATCAAATTTTATCGCACATTTTACGATTTTTATTATAATTTTTTTTGCTACATAAAATGCAACGAACTAATGTAAGAGCTTAAAAGTGTCGAAACATGATTTGATTTTAGAACTATTTATTCCTAATTGATATTATCACATATTACTAGGTAAAATTATTCTTCTAAAAACGAAGTATAAAAAATAAAGTAAGAATATTATAAAAGAGTAAGAGTATCTTACGTTCTCATTTATCGTGAAATAGATAATTTCACAGTTAAAAAATATTATAAAGTTATTTTATGCGTTAAATTATCCTCTAATCTTTTTGTAATGCAGATGAATTCAGAAGGAAATTCAAAATAAATGGCAAGACTTCCTGTTAAAAAGTTTTGAATAAAAATGACTAAATATTTGAAACAATGTTGTCTATGTGTATAGTTTGGTATTTTCCTATAAATTCAAGCAACATTTTGCCTGCAAATAGTTTCATTCATATTACTAGAGACAAATTCATTCTGCTAATATATAAATGTTTTCTTCCTTACAACAATGTCAACAGAACTTCAGGAAATGAAAATTAATTTCTCTCACCCAAACAAAGCCGCACAGGATTGTGAGTTTGACCTGAAATTTCCCGATTCCAGCTCTGTTGATGGCATCTTCAGCGGTGAAGGCTTCGGCTGCAGTGAAAATAAAAATCATTATCTATCGGGTCAGTCATAACTTAGCATCCATTATATTCAAATTATCCGATATTTAGCCAACTATAAATAGGCTAAAAAATTAAAGTAAAATTATTTTGATTAAAACCGAAATTTAAAAAAAATCATTTTGGGCTGTCAATATAAATATATGATAGTGAAATCCAACATAAATATTGATTCAAATAGAAATACTTTATTTTAGCTTCTAAATGCTCGTAGTTAAATGTATTCTGAAATTTCACGTATCAGTTTCACGTCTTTTACGTCACATATAAGTTTCAACTTATTCTTATTCAGTGCTTTTATTCCAGCATTACATCCAAAAAATAGCACCCTCTGGTTCTGATTTATTATGTTGAGAGAAGAAAACAATTTTGTATCATAGTACTAATTCCTTCTGTAATAAATAGTAACTTTATTCATTAGTATTTCATTTGATTACATAAAAATTCAGAGCGGATACATTTCGGAAAGATTTTTTTCCAGCAAAAATATTCATTATTTTCCTGCCAACTCGATCGTTATTGCTATCAAATCTAACAATGTTGATATATTTCTTTCCTATTATTTTTTGGACCAACAAAATAGGATAAAGTGCTAAATGCATGACAACCAAGCTTAAAATGTCGAATGATTTTTCGATCTAAAGTTATTGCTTTCAGAGTACTTAGAGAATATTTTGTCTCCGCTGTATATAAAGGAAAATCAAAAAAAGGATTTTAAATAATTTGGAAAAATAAATTAATTGAAACTACAGACTTACTAAGAAATGCAATGATTTAGTTAATAAAGAAAGAGATATATTTTCTCTAAGATAAAATGAAACATTAATTTTCAATTTGGTATTAATAAAAATGAATATGACAGTAAAAAATCTAAAATTAACTACCGCCACAATGATTATAGTAATTCGAAAGATAATTTTGATTTAATACTCTTACTATGAAGCAATGTGTTAATCAATACACGTATGTCTGAATGCATCGGCACTTTTTTAGAATTATCACTTGTAATTGATTAATAGAACTCTGCTAAAATAAAAGTGGATCAGTTTCCCTGGTATCACTTCTTGATTTTAGCAACATCATGGTAAAAAACATTCATTAGAAATCTTGATCACTGATATGACCATAGTTTTAACTAATGATGTTCTAATGAGACTGCAAGAAATGCATTAGAGGCACAGAGAAATAATGCAATCATATTTGTTATGAGAAAACATTGTCTAACTATAATTTTTATAAGAAGTATAATGTTTGCGAATTCACGTTTCGCAAACATTTCTCTGATAGATCATTGAAAACAACCCAAACTTCTTTCTTAATTTATTAGAATGTTCCAGCAAAATTTGAATCATTAAAGAACTTACAAATCTATGATTAAATGGGAATCATCCCCATCATTACAAAATCACTAGTTTCAAGGGATTAGTTTTCTAAGCACTTGAAAGTGCATCCATTTTTTGGTACTTTTCGAAAGTCCTTCTTTTAGTCAATAAGGTGTCGTCCAAGTCATCTGACCGCATTCAAAATTCTGAGGTCCATCCCAAAACAGCCTTAATGTTGCTTTAAAATTAGATGTTAATATAACTAAGCTTAACTGGCTAAACTTCTTTCAGCCAAGTGATATATGCAAATTCTATCGTATGACTTTTTCTCTTCTACTAAAAATAAATATTATTTATTATTCTCTCTAGTATCATACATTCTGCTAATAAAGCGTTTCATTTACATAGGGATTTACTTTGAATCTGATTGAAACATTTATTTACAAAGAGCTGTATTTCATTTTATCTATTGAGAGCCCATTATAAGACCTTCCACTTTCATAACATAATAAATGCAATAAATTATTTTTTGCTCTATATATTTTACTATTAAATGCCTTATATAGCTTTTCATATTTCGATATTTCATTTTTTAAGCAGCTTTCAAAGAAACTCATGGAACTAATTAACGGAAAGTCTTTTAAATAAGAGCCAGTTGGCCGGCGTCCTGACATAGGGGTAGCGCGTCTTCCTCGTGATCTGGGCGTTCCGAGTTCGAGGCCCGCTTCGGGTGTGGTTGTTCTGTGTTCTATATGCAAGATGTATGAATATTCCCCCCTGTAAAAAGGGGCCTGCCAAGAGAATGTCGTGAGTGTGTAATTAAGTCGTATTCTTGGCCCTAATGGACCCTACTTCAAAAACAAGAGACTCTTATTTGGCTTAAAATTGATGACGACCGTCAACCCGCTTGTCCATGGCAAGTGCCATTAGTAATAACAACTGAGGCAGTTCCTAAATTATTTGTTAAGTATTTGAATTTTTCAATGCCTATCAGATTTTCCTCTTTTTTGATAAACAGTACATTAAAATTGTTACATTAGAATAAAAAAAATTGAAATTAGAATCAAAAGATAACTCTAGCTCTCCTTCCTGCTTTATAAAAAGGGGGAAATGAACAGCACTTCTATGAAATCCATCTCGAAATTCAAATCCATCATGAAATTCATCCAACATATAAATAAAATTGAGAAAGTACGTTTTATTACCTTTAATATAGCTTTACCCGTAAATAAATCATCTAATCTATCAGCTTCCTTAAACTAAGGTTAAAAACATGGACTTGTATTCCTACCCTCTTTTCTCTAAAAAATAATTATATTAAATTAAATCTTGATGAAGATGTTCAAAAAAAGGAAACCTAAAGCGACGAAAAGAAATAAATGATCGTTAGACTGTTCTATAGATGAAAATAGATTGTTTTTTAAATCATTATTAAACAAGTCTTTTTCAGAAATTCAAAAAAAAAAACCCACCTGTAAATTTAATCTTAAACTTTCAAAATTTAAGCTCTTTGTAGTGAAAGTAGGAGATTAAACGACGCTTCCGTATCATAAATTTTCTACTTTTAAAATGCTACTAAATTTTTATTTAGTAAAACACTGAATTCTAGTTGAAAGCAATTTTTAAATTAAATTAATAACTGTATAAATTGGAAGATTCTGCCTTTTTTTAGACGGCCACCGGATAAAAACCTATTAAATCTCAGTAATATTTCTTGAGCTGATATAAGAATAATATTCGTTTTCCATAGCTGAATCTTTAGAGGGCGATTTATCACCAAATGTAGGGCTATTAATTTTTTATTGCAAACTTAAAAGCCCTTTGGTATAATTTTTTATAGTATTTCCCAAAGGTGAACTTTTGGTGAGTTTCTAGCATGAATTTGCCGTTATTGACAGAATACTGGATACTGATTATACGTCCTGCCATATTTTTCATTACCAATTATTCATTGTAATTGGCTCTAATTAAACATCATCGATAGTTGAAGACGATTGAAGCTACACGATTGAAGTATCTAAGATTTTCTGAAATAGAAGACATTTTTAGTATAGAATGTATGTAAAATTTAAAGGAAAAGTTCGTCTATTATTCTGTTCAAATCACTATTTTTTTGTGCTTTAATAAATAAACCTGTTTTTATTGAGATAATCCATTCTCTTTTATTAGGCTTTTTAAAATCTTACACATCATTAATTTGATTGCTGTTTAATGTTTTTGGAAATTTCGTGCAGTGGAACCCTCGTCTCCTATGAGCTCTTTACACGCTTTGAGGTTTTCCTCTTCACCATGCAGGCTGAGAATAAAATTCATCTGAAACGGAACCGGATGATAATGGGGAGCAATTAAAGATCTAGTTAAACCGTTGTGCTGGATTCAGAGTAATTATTTTAATATTCTTTGCATATTGTCTCACTGTTTATTCATATTAACCTAGTTTATGAATTCGCTTGACAAACATGGGCCGTTTAATATTCCAATTTAACAAGAATAGAGGGATACATATATATATATCAAGCACTTACACAAAGGCAAGGAGTTCTATTTCATTTTTAACAATCCTTTAATAGACAAGCATAA
>JAOUZG010053093.1:6482211-6505471 GCA_026289955.1 Argiope argentata
ATTTAGGTCGTGCTTGAACGAAGAGTTGAAATTCAATTTTCCGAATTTTGAATGAAAAAAATTACAACTTTTTTCTGGATAAATTAAAATTTCACTCAGAAAATTAAACATAATATTTTATTTTCGACATTAAAGTTAAGACAAGATTAATGTATGATACTAAGATTAGATATCTGTTCCATGAAATATTTGGTAAAAGGGATGTTTAATGTGCCCCTTGATGCGCCAAGGATGCCAAGTCGCCAGTAGATGGCGGAGAAAGTTAACAATTACTTCTGTAGAATAGTTACGGTTACCTTTTTTCGCAATATAATTATGATTTTTTTATCTAAAAGTATTGCTTTTTTAAGACCGGCGCATCCGGTCTGTTGGGCGCAGAGCAAAAGTTAGAACGTGTGATGCCTCCTACATCTATTGAAGGCATCAGGTAGAATTTTTTAACTTAAAAAAACATCCTACGGCTTCACTAGCCACGGGAGCGGGAACCTAGTAACTTCTCTAGCATATTGAACATAAGGACTGTGTGGATAACAGAAACAGGGCATAATGAAAAGAAGAGACAGAACGGAGGTTGAAGTAATCAAACCATTCTCCATACAAAATTTCATCAGCCAGTAAAAAAATATACATTTTCCACTCACCCTTCATCCATTCTGCTGATTCGAAATATAGACTTCCATTCCACTATTCTTGTACAATTACCAACATAACAAATTATCAAGGAAACCAACCGTTAGAGCAAAAAAAAAAAAAAAAAAAAAAAAAAAATCAGAACTGCGAAGAATTCTATTGCATCTGACTTTTTAAAGTAAGAATGCAGACGATTTCGTAAAATACAAATTCAGACAATTTTTTAAAGTGCATATTGAGTAAAATTGCAAAAGGATAAAGTTTGTTAATTCGTGTTCACATTAAACAAAACTGCATTAGGGTTGCTAGAGCGATCCGTTGGGTTGTCATATTGGCGACAAACTCGGGGGGCACACAAAGAATCACTTTACCCAAATATTTGATTGCAATACAGAACGTATTTTGCTTAGTTTTTCTTGATTATTGTTTAATATTTTGCGTAAGATTTTGTGTAATTTGAAATTGGATGTAGCACCTGAAATTAGAAAGGAGAAATATTTAAAGTAATTTCAAAATAATATATATATATATATATGATTTTTTACCATAGATTTTTTAACCAAAAAATGAAATTTCATTATAGTCCTTGAAATTCATTTAATTTTTTTATGTCAATACAAACGATAATCAAAATTATTCTTTTATTTATTTTAAAATACGAAAATTTTCTTGGCATATTTTTGTACGTTTAAATATAATGATTCAAACATTAGAGAAAAAGATCTGCAGTTTAATAACATAAATAATAAAATAAAAGGTAACACATTTTTGGCATCAAAATAAAAGAAAAACAATGAAATATTATCTATACAAAATGTTATTAACTAACTTAAAATTCTCACTTATTTCTTTGGAATAAAAGAATATATTTTTAAGAAAAATTTTGTCATATTAAATTATTACTGTTAAACTGCTTTAAAATTTTTACAAATGGGTTATTTTTAAACAATTTAAATACTGAGCATAACAATTTTAATATTAAATTTTTTTAAATATTGAGCTTTACTGAGCTAATAAATGGCTTTCAAGTAGTACTAATTTTATTAAGAATGCTATATTTAGGATAAGTCACATAATGAAGTATCCTTAAGTAAAAAAGAAACTCTCACATAGAACAAGAACGGGGCTGCCCCCATTTTCAGGTGGCGGAGCTGCACTCGCCTCCCTGTTGTCCTGTTGGGTCATCCTCATGAAAGCTCCCCTCTGGTCGGCGGAATTTTTGGACGAAGGATTCCCGCGCGAATAAAAATGTGCTTCTGTCATCGCTACACTGACTTCAACTGCTCAGAAATGGTAATTCGCTACCAAACACTTTGCGCATCTACGAGGCATTGTTCCGAGGAGATGACAGTAACAAGTGGTCATTCTTTGTAGCTCCATGATTTATAGAGATGACATTGGCGTCAAAAAGTACAATGGTTTTTTTCTCGTTTTTGAGTCTTTTGCCGTTTATGATAATCCGATCGAGTGGACGTTTTTCTCAGAATATTAAATGCAGTGTTCTTATATTACGCACTTAAAAATAGCTCGCTTATGTAAGAAAAGCATGGAATTTTTAGAGATAACAAGCATTTTAAAATTACATCAGTAGAGCGAAAATTCTTGTTCTGTGTTTATTTTGGACAGCAGTTTAAAAGTTTAGTTTATTTTGCTTTCACCAGTCTTCCTCATCTATTTATTTTTGTGCAACAGAATCACAGCTGGACTGCATTTCTTTCAGTCTTGATAATATAATGCTTTAAAGTTATCATATAGAAAAAAATCATGGCGACCTTATTTTTTATCTCATAATTTTGAAATAAGTTTTATATGTAGTAAAATTTTATAATGACAACGGTGTGTCTATTTTATAGTTTCCTTTGATATGGAATAATATTACAAATCATTGTATAATTTTGAATTCATATTTCAATCGTATTAACTACTCATTTCGATTAAAAACTCAATTTAAATTAAAAAGATTAATGGAATTTCGCTTGTTATTAGATTAAGATATTAAAATGTTAATATTAAGATTTAAAATGCCCCCCTTTCGTTAAAAAAAGGGGTATTTTAAAGTGTTTTGATGATTCTACTTTCATTACGATGACGTCGCAGTTTAAGCTTCATGACCATGTAAGCGCATTAATAATACGATGCACAAGCCAACTGTATTTTTTCTTTTTTAAATAACATTTTTGTATAAAGGAAACATTAAAAAAGGTTTTGTTAATTAACGGAACACATATATAAAGCTCAAAAAAAGAAAAATATGAATATATATATATATATATATATATATATATATATATATATATATATATCACTTAAGTAAACTCAAAATCTGACCGAATTTGTTATTCACCGTTTGGCAATGCTTCGACCTCGCGCTGGAACATCAACACGTGGTTTGATAAGATTTCAAACGAACACTATTCTTACATGGATTTGAAAATTTTCTCTTCTTCTTATTATTATCTCCATCATGGTCTGACTCCGTCAGACGAGATTAAATAAGCCGTTGATTCTGAGATGGTTGGTGACTGCCCAAGGAGATGAATAAATATCCCCTACACTGAGGTCAAGGCACTCAAGGATGTGAGAAGGAATGGCCTAGAGGTGTTGACATTTAGGACAAAGGGGACAGGATTTCTTTCACCCAGAGAACTTAAGACATTTTGTGTCCGTTGGCAAGTCGCGAAATGCAAGTATGGGATGACCTATTACCTGAGATGGAAATAAAGAAACCTAGGTTAGGCCCCTTGTACTAGTTATTTGATGGAGGAACCAGCCAGTCTTTTGTAATGGCATATTTTTTTTGATGTAGAAAAGCTCCTAATAGGTCCGTTTGGTAGAAGTGGGGGTATTTTGAAAGCAACCCTCTTTGGCCAGTTTATCAGCCATTTCGTTGCCGTGGATGTCTACATGTGGGGGCAATCAGTGAAGATGTATTTGATGATGTTGAGAGATGGTCTTGAGCTTATTGTGGATCGAAATACTTGTACGGTCTCCGGCATTTAGTCGATTTTTAAGATGTTGAAGCGCACTGCGGCTATCTGACAAGATCCACACATCACCAAAGTTGTTCTCTTCAGAAACCGCCTCAAGACCAATCTCAATTGCGAGGAGTTCACTTCTGAAGACAGAGAAAAGTCAGGGTTACGTTGGAATAAATAGACTCTGCGATGAGGGTTTTTGATGTAAATCCCACTCCCTGGTGTATTATCGATTTTGCTGCCATCATTGTAAAATTTAATGTCTGTTTTTGGAATGTTATTGATGGTTTCCAAGGCTAATTGCTTGAGGTGGTCTGGAATAAAGTCTTTTTTGTTGACAGGGTCTGTAAAGTTGAAATAGAAATGAACTCTTGGAAGTTCTTCAGAAGGGTTTGAAAAGAGTTGTAGAGAATGAGGTTCTACGTCATCTAGATGCAAAAGTTGTTGAGACATAACATGGCTGAAGGGGATGTTTTTCCTAAGTATTTGGTTGTTTGGTTGCATTGCTGGAGAGCTTATAGTAGTATTTGACGAGGTTAGCCTGTCTTCTGAGTTGCAGTGGCTACAGACCTGACTCAAAGAGGACAATATTTGATGGGCAACTACGCCTGAGTCCATTAATGATACGGTCATCGCTAAACTGCACTTATTCCAATTTCTTCAGGTTAGTGACAGAAGCACAACAGTAGACTGGAAATCCAAATTCAAGAATAGGCCTGATGAGGGCATTTTACGTAGATCTGAGAGTAACCGGAAAAAGTTTTAGACAATACATTAACGTTCAAAAAACAAACTTAATTTTTTACGAGGAGAAACTAATTTTTTACCTGTCGTATCGATTTTAAGTGAAATCATCGATAAAGAGAAGACATGCCGAAAGAAAATGCTCAAAAATCGTTCATAAGAAGATTAGGTAGTAATGAACGAGATAGAGATAAACACTTACGTGTAAGGGGCGAAATTTCCTAATTGAAGAAGCATAGTTGTGAAGTTTTTGCTTTACATCTTTTTTAATTCTTTCATTGCTTTATCATATTTTGGAATAAATTGAATCTGAACATATTTGTTGCTTGACTAGAGTAATTGCTAGTAGATGGTGAGTGAGCGAAACAAGCTTGAATAGGGAAGCTATCTGAGAGAACTTCATTAGTAGTTCCTGGGGGTTGGCAAGCAAAAGTGAGCTAGGGGTGGATCCTTTGTTTTATATAATTTTTTAATATTAATGTAAAACAAATTTTGAAAAAGGACTTCCTTAAAAAAGGGCTTGTTCGTTACAGATTTTGGTTGTTTACTAAAATGTTATTTTGAAAAGTTAATGTTACATATCACACTGAAGTGCCAAAAAAACCGACACACTTATCTAATGCCGTGAAGAGCCTCCACGAGCACGTAGAAGTGCCTCAGAACGGCGTGGAATGGATTCAATTATATTGTGAAGATATTAAGTAGACATTTCCCACCACCATTCCTGCAGGGCAGTTCACAAAGCCATGGGAATGCGAATTGCTTCAGATATCCTTTAACAGCACATTGCAAATCATTCCAGATGTGGTCAATAATATTCATGTTAGGAGAATTAATTGGCCGGGAGAGTGAACAGATTTCATATGAGTGCTCCTTAAGACACTTGGTAGCTACTGTGGGCCTCTAGTGGTGGTGGTGGGGTATTATTCTGCTGGAATTGTCCACGTTCGTCAGAATGCATACTGTACTTGGAAACATATTGAGGTTCTGAAAGGATGTTAAAGTTCAGTTGATCTATCATGGTAGATTCTACACAGTTCATCGGTCCCATTTCATAGCAAATTCACATACCGCTTACCCTCACAGAGCCTCCACCAGCTTGAACAGTTCCTGGTAGGCATGAGAAATCCATAGATTCAGGGAGTTTTCTCTACAGCCGTATACAACCATCCAACCAATGCACTTTGAAACCAGACTCCTTAGACCAGACAATGCTTTTCCAATAATTAAGAATCCAATGGTAGCAATGGTGAGCCATTAGATAAAGGTGCAGAGATTTGTATTGCTGAATCACCAATGATACACGAGAGGATTTGTGGCTGCGAAAGTTCATGTATATTAGGTTACACTGCATTTGCATTCACTGACACTTGTTGATGGACCTTCATTGAAATCCAAATCAATTTGAGGATGTGTTGAACGTCTATCTCGTGTAACGATTCTTTTCATGTGTCTATGATTCAGTTCTATCAAGGTCTTTTTCAAGCCACACCGCTGTCGAAAATTTGAAGTTTTACCGGAAACTTGGTATTCGTGGTAAACCCTAGAAATGGTCGGGAGCGAAAATCCACATTTCATTTCTACTTCGGAAATGCTGTGCTTCTTCTCTCGTGCGGCTTCGGTAAATCTCCGTTTAAAATAACTTACATTCTGATAACTTACTATTATAAGAGCAAGATTTGGTGTTATAGCCTCCTCAGACACCTGTTGTCTTACATGCACATTGTCGACCACATCAAGTAACGCTGATTGGTTGAACACCTATTTTATTTGCCTTCGACATGTTATACTAGTTTTTCTGGCTCTTCAGTGTAGCATCGATTATGTTGATATCAAAGTGTATTCTGACATCTTGGTTATATATATATAGCGTATATTTGGATCTTTCTCTTTGATAAGTCTAGACATTTGTAATGGTTGTAACGAGACATTTGACATGTTGTAACGAGACATTTGTAATGCTTGAGAATGAGTAAAAAGTTACAGGAAGTCGTTTGACCTAATTTAACGTCGTGGATACTTAAGAGTATTTTACTTTCATTTTTTAAACATTTTAATGAATTGACAATTTAGAAAACTTTCTTACGGAAAATAGGAATAAACCTTTAAAGAGGTCTGATCCGCAAATAGATTTAATACATATTATTCAAGTTATAAATATTATAAAATATTTCAACTCTGTAAATAAAAAAGAAAGTAATTGGCAAGAAACAAGCAATATAAAAAGCAATTTTTAAAAATCATTTCCTACTTAGGACATAAGGAAATTTTAGGAATATTTTATTTTAGTTACTTTTTATTAAATAATTACAACTGTTATTCCCGTGTTCCACTTTACAACTGAAGAAGGGGTGCAGTAGCTTCTGAGGGTATGGACCCCTAAACACCCCAAAAGCGATCACATTTGACTCACTACCCCCAGTGGTGCAAGTCTCTACATGGAGAACTTTGTGACCAGGTTCGAACTCACAGCACAAAAGAAGCAAATCCAGCGCCCTAACAACCAAACCCGACCTAATAATTGCAACTACTATAAAGATGAGAAAGTTAATTTTTAATTAATTAATAAAAAATTAATAAATTAATATTTGAAAAAAAACTGTATTAACTTCAAATGTCCTCCACTACTATTTTTTTAAAATTTATCTGAACTTGATTAAATGATTAAAAAGTATTTTATTAACGATTGAAAATTGAAACTATATATATATATATATATATATTGAAAAAGATATTTTAACTTCTTAGGTGTTTTAACCCTTTGCACTCCAAAAAATAATTAGATGCAAAATTATTCACTAATAAAAAGATTTGCTTATTGCTATGAAAATAAATATGCATAATTCTTTTAAGCCTAATATCTTTGAAAAATTGACATTTTAAAAATTAATTAGACGTTTTTAACAATTAAAGTTGAAAAATAAATAAATAAAATGTCAAAATGATGCACAGTCTTGAATGGTAAGCCTGAGGCGCCATCGGAGTGCAAAAGGTTAATAGCTCTGATATATTTTTAGATATATCTCAAATTATGCAAATGTGTTGGATTTTTGGTTTATCTCAGATTTCATAGAACACACACCGTGTGAGGTAATGATAGAATGATAAAGTGTAGTTTTTGTACGAATTCATAAGGCTTGAATGGCTTGGTTTTAATTTAGAAATACAATAATTCAATACTCTAACGATCATATTCATACATATTTTGCATTATTTCTTCATGTTTTGTTATTCTAATGTTTTTAAAGGCCAGATAAAAATAAATGGGGAAGAGCTATTTAATAACATATGACTTCTCTATTTTAAACGTAAAATTAATTTTCCAAAACAGTCCCACCACCCAAATACAATGAAAAACGGACTAATAATAAAAGGATAAAAGATTTAAAGAATAAGAAAAGAATATATTTATTTTTAAGCAATATATCGCTTGAGAATAAAAACTTATGGTTAAAATAAATTATTTTAATTTTCAGACTTTTTAAATGTTTACTTCCGATTTATTATTCATGCCTTAATTTTTGCTTTTAGCAATCGCAAACACAAAAATAATTTTCTTTTATTTTTTAATGTATTGTCTATAAATGCAAAAAAAATATAGCAAGTTTTGAAAACTTTTAGTAAAACGAGGATTTTTAGAGCAGTTGCATCTGTTAGCAGAATACCAGCAATTATTCATAAAAAGTAATAATGAAATATATCATCAAAAAGTGATGTTACGTATCTATTATTCTCCAATCCAGTGCAATTAATGAAAAAGTACACGTATGAACATTGCACATAAAAGTAAGCATTTTTTTTATTGTACTATGGAACAAAAAAGCTCTCATGATTAAAAACATGAAAACAAAAATTTAGTTGGTAGCATTAGTGGGTATCTACAGAATCAAAATCTACAGTTTTATATATGGACGAGGGTCCTAACAATTTTATTCAAATTTTTTTTGTGAAAATCACTTTTTCTATTTCTTTCTAGTAACAGAAGAAACTGAACACCATTGCGTACATTTATTAGAATTATTCATCAATAAAGTAATTTTTTGATTAGTATTCATTTATTATGTATTTAATTTTTAGATAATTATTGAATAATAAATAGTAATAAGTAATAATAAAAACAATGCTTTTAGAATTCTGGACCAAAACTTTCTGAGACTCTCAAAAAAATACATTTGCGCTAAAAATTGTTCTAAACTTTTGTTTTGATTGAATCTAAAATTCTGACATAATATGAAAAAAAATTCTGATAAAAAATCTGCATACATTCTGGCGTGACAGAAAGATTTCATAAAATACGGATGACTTTCGTATCTCAGCGTTGCATTCAAACAGCGAGACGTGAACGTCAATCACTTCGACCATAAAGGAATAGAGAAAAGAAAGTTTAAAGGCTTTTTATTTATTTAACCGCAATGGCATTTTTTAACCTGTTTTCTATGACCTTGTGTTTAAAAATATTCACAACAGAACAATTACAGAAGGATCATAATGCAGGAGGTTTGGAGCTCTTTTTTAAAGACGCAAGATGAATTAATTTTAGCTCAGCATCCAAATTGGGATCTTTGTATTTAGAATTAATATTTGTCAAGCTATTTCCTTCAAGTACGAAGAATGGTCAAGAGAATACGAAGTTGAATTGAAATTCATTGTTTGTCTTAAAAAGAAGATAAGACTAAAAAGTTTTTTTAAAAAAATTACAAGAAGAAATGCTGGAGAGAGTGTTGAAGTGATTCCTTTCTGAATTATTTGTTGTTTTTATGTTTTCTTTAAAGTTTCAAGATAGAAATAAACGCATATAATTAACGTAAAAATAAAGAGGATTTTAACCTCTAATTATAAACATAATGGTATGGATCTTGAATCCATTAAACAAAACATTTTTTGCCCAACAATTTTAACAATACGCAATATTCAGAAAAGATACTAAATTAAAAAACACTATCACGTAAAAAAACGAACATGAAAATTCACTTTACGATAGTTCTATATAAGCATTATTGATAATCATAGCGTTGACAGATAATAATATTAATGCAACTTTAATAAAAAACACGCAAATTAATGATTTGTTGAAAAATGAAATTAGTTTGTCTTTCATCACAATCAGGAAAAGCTGTGGTGCAAATCTTTAATCATTAATTTTGATACATTAATTAAAATTGTGTTCAGAAATCAGCTTGTTATTCTAAGAAAGTTTTTTTTTAATATAGGGTTTTTAAAGAGGGTTAAAATCATTTCTTATTCAGTATTAAAATCCAAAATTAAAGTTTAAAAAATATCAAAATTTCTATTTATTTTTAATTAATTTAATATTTTGAAAATATTTTCTTTATAATTATTTATAATTATTTATAATAATTGTTTATAATCTTCCAAAACTGCAACGTTCGATTTAGTGGGTTGCTTTGTAGAACGATGTACTTCGCACTGTCATTCTGTAGAAATATTATCATCTTTGGTGCTGAAATAATTTGCGAGCACTGTTTAAAGAACTTTTTTTATTTAGATCGGAAATAATAAATGAATATATTATACAAACCAGTGAAATAGCTAGAAGGTAATTTCAAATTAGAGTGAATTTATGTTCACAAGATACATATCAAGTGAGAAACAATCATAACAAACGACACGCATCTTGTAGGATGTAAAACCATCGCTTTAAATCCTACAAGATACATAGCGTTTAATGTCTGAGAGCAATATAAAAGAGCGAATAATTATGGAGAATATTTGTGAAATGATCTTTAGTGATGTTAATAGTGTATTCTATTATTAAACTAAGTTCAACTCAAAAGAATTGAATCGTTGAAAAGTAGTTGGTGACGAAGGCATATCACTTTTATACATACTCAGTTGTCTCATATTGGGGTAATATCGTAGAGCAGGGAGTTGTATATCACTAACTGACTGCTTTTAACAGCAGGGTGGCACAAGGAAAAACGTGAATGAATGAGCAGCCACAACAGCAACACTGGCGGAAACAGTAGTTGAATCATAAGGGCCATCACCGGCCAGGGTAGAACCTTTCCTAAAAAAATGGGTACCGTCATTGGTGGGACGAGCTAGATCTTTCACTTTCCTGTATACTCAAAAAAAAATGATGAGAACCAACCACTATGCTAGAAACTTCTCATCCTCAAATATGAGGTGTACTCTCGTGGGACGAAAAGTTGTATATCAAACTATTGGTTCTGTCATTTTCGGATGGCACTATTCAAAAACAAATGGCCTCAAGTGCCTTTTTGTAATTGATTATCGCTGTAGGTAGACTGGTTTTTAAAGATTTTCAGACACACAAATGTTCTTTGCTTTTGTCGCTTTGAAAAAATAATCGATTATTCATGTAATGGGTGTAATTTTGACTTGCACTTCAATGAGCCCCTAGATGCCCCAAAATTGTTCCGTTTAACTGGAGAAGTTACACATCTGTAATCATGAATCTAAATTCGTGGGTTTAGTTAAATGTGATAAATTAAGTGGAATTAAAAGTACCTTCTCTTTGAAACATAACATATATTTAGTTTTTAATTTGTTCTTTAAAAGACTGTTTATATTTATGTCTCATGGCATTAACGTTCACAAAAAATTGAATGAATAATTCAAGTCTTCATTCCGTATAATAGAGTTTTCTCAGTATATATACTCATTTTACTCATGATCGAAAATGATTGAAAACGTCAGATCATATAATTCAAATTTGATGCCTCGGTGATTTGGCTATTTAAAAAGAAATCTTATTTTGGTTCATGACCGCTGTATATACATTTGTAATCATTAGTTGATTGATTAGTGTCTCAATCATCATATTTCTAAATATTGTCACAAACGTATGACTTTTAAAAAAAGTCTTTAGCTATAAAGAAAATAACCTTCAATCACTGAAAGTGCTCGACAAAAAAAGTAAGAATAAAATCTACTTTAGCCGAGTTAAATAGGTAACCCAGGTACCACATCATGTTATTCAATATTGTGGGATATTATATTATATTATTCTATATTCAACAATATGATGCAATATTGCGAATTTTTATCTAATGTTATACATATTGTACAATATATATGTGCTTTCGGGGAAGTAAACTGGAAATATTAAAAATATTTTGCCGAATATTAAATATATCAAAATTTATAATCGAATGAAAATTAAAACAAGCTATAACTCAACAATTTGTCTGAATAGTTTGATTCTGTTTAGTTACATTAAAGATTTGTTTTAAAGAAGCGCTGGGACTATTTTGGGACGATTTGTTTGAAACACGGTCAGATGATGACGATAGCACCTAACCTGGAACGCCCTCTCGAATGTTTCACGCCACACCAGCGGAATGACGATTGTCCTCGATTGATTTAAAGGGCACCAGATTCGCTTACACCATGAATTTTCGGTGGAGTCGGGTTTCGAATTTTAATCCTTTTTAAGATTCATCTGTCTCGTTGAACATTTTTTTGATGGGATAATTCTTTCAAAAACTCAAATTCAGAATAGGTTTTCAGAAAACACCCCTATGCGACTCCGCATTCTACGGAAATCAAACATTCTTAGATATAGCTGTTTCCAAAGACATTTTCAAGTTCGAAAAGTGTGTTATTTTTTTTAATTCACTTGGATTTGATCTAGAGGTTGATTCTGTATATTTGAATATTGTTCTATTTTTCTCAGTTTCAATGGGAAGGGAAAGCTTTATTATTCGTATTTGTTCTTTATAATTAATTCGCTTTGATATAGTATTCAACACGTAATCTAAGAAATGTGTAGATAGATCCTTATAAAAGAAAAAGGTACGGCCGTGGTGGTCTGGTGGAATTGTTTCTACCTCAGAACCGGAGGGTTTCAAGTTTAAGATCTGATTCTACCAAAGAACCGTCATGTAAGCTGGTCTGGTGCACGTTAAATCCGCTGGGGTCAAACTTTCTCCCTCTGGTGCGGTGAGGAAGTTTAGAGAGTATGTGCCAGCCCAGATGTCACCTTATCATCTGATTGTCGTTCAAAATTACGAGATCCGTCCCAAAATATATCTAGTGTTGCATTAAAACGGTAAGTCACTATAAGTAAACTAAATTGAACGATATTACGTATAAATTTCTATCGATCATTGAAGATGTTTCAAGTGTTCAATGCCCACGGTTCAAAATGCTGTTTTCATTCCAAAATGTAGTGTAAGCTGGAATAGTGCACGTTAAATCCGACGGGGTTATACATTTTCCCTTGGTGTGATGGGGAAATTTGGAGAAGGGGTTGCGCCAGCTCAACCCCTTCTCCGAACTTCTCCATTTCCAGCTCCTTGCCATCTGATCGTGGTTCAAAATTAAGAGGTCCGTCCCAAAATAGACCTAGTGCTGCTTTAGAAACATGTTAATATATCTAGCCTGGCAGAACCCAAAAGAAAACTATATCCATGCAAGTAAAAATAATGAAAGTTCCAAAAAACTGTTACTATTGATAAACTTTGGACAAAAGAAGGGAATTCATTAAAAAAAATCGGTTTTTTAATTTGACAAATACTGATCCATGTCACAAAAAATGGTTAATAATTCTTTCGAATTATAAGCAATTATTATTGATTTTTTTTCAAAAAATAAATAAATAAATAAAAATAACAGCAGACATTCGTACAAAGCTACATTGCCACATACTAGAAAACAATAGGCGTACGATGTATTAATATGCTTATCTTAATAACATTTACTAAACGAAATAAAAAGTTATGTTAGATACTGTATTTTTCGCTTTTATTTCCTTTTCGACCTGGGAGACGTTATACTATAGAAGTGAATATGACATAAATTCACCTTATTTCTGTTGAAAAATGAATGTTAGAAAAATACTAAAAATAATAAAGTATGCTTAGGAATGGAATACAGCATGGGAATAATCAGTTTATTCGAAAAGTGCAAGATTAATTTCGCTATTGTACACTCACGATATTATTAAATATTCAAAATATACCAACATCAAAAAATTATAATAACCTCGGACTGATAGAATAAGGGAATAAACAATTTTAAAAAAAGATAACACAAACACCGATTAATTAATAAAAAAAAGAAACGAATGTAATCTGTAATATTGAGTGTATTGAGCAATTGTTTATTGATTTATAAATACATTGTGTAAAACACGCTGAATACTGACACATGTTTTTAAGTATCATTGAAAATATTTGTTTTCTAATAAAGTTTAAAGCTCCTTTTTTTGTATGGGTTTGTTTTTTTTTAGAATTTACAATGTATTTACTATTAAAGCAAAAATTCCCTTAAGAGCTCCTTAAATGCTTTCTCGATTCATTTTAATTCTTCAAAATAATTACATCCAATAGATTTCATTATTTCTTTAAAAAATTAATCAAAAATATTTTGAGAATATTATTATGAGCAATTATTTATTAAAGCATGATTATTTAGATAAAGCGCAACAGATGGCAGCACGATCACATTCCAAAATTTGCAAGCCTTAATGGGAATTTTTGAAGTCCGTTATATCAACAAAATTTCTGTCTACAGCTAGAAACTAGATATACATCGAAACTGTTTTTCTTTTACAATATGGGTATTTTAAAACAGCAAGAAATCATTAAATTTTTCTTTTTTTTTCTTTGTCACTTTTAACTG
Source organism: Argiope argentata (assembly GCA_026289955.1). Taxonomy (NCBI): domain Eukaryota; kingdom Metazoa; phylum Arthropoda; class Arachnida; order Araneae; family Araneidae; genus Argiope; species Argiope argentata. The sequence continues at coordinate 6,496,170 of JAOUZG010053093.1, forward strand.
CACTCGGATAATTTATTAGAAACTTTGCTTCGTTGTCTTTCTGTGATGTCTGAACTAGATGTAAAAAACTGAACTCAGGTTTGTAAATATAGAAAATAAGAAAATGTAAATGTAATAAAATGTAATGTAAAATGTAATGTAAAAATGTAAAAATAAGAAAATAAAAAAATGAAAATGTAAAATAAGAAAATGAAATATTCTTATTTTAAATAAATATTGTTAATTCCTTTTTTTAAAAAAATAGCTGATAATTTTAAGAACTGAATTCAAGTAACTGATTTTGTTAGAAGTTGAATGTCATATTAGAAACTTAAATAGAAACTTGATAATCCTTTAAAAGAGCGGAATATGGAATTCTCACCTTAGAAATGTTTTGATGCTGAAGAAATTTTCAAAGCGTTAAGATTTTCATGGTTTCAAGTCAAATGTGAGCCAATTTCGTTTCGTTGGTTTTCAAGATGGCATTCACAGTCAATTAATTTTTCAAAGTCTAATTCAATAATCCATTTTTCTATACAGTCTAAATAACTGAAAATTATAATAAAAATATAAACACTTCGAATGAAATAAACAACTATATGCCTGGTAGAGAATAACATATTATGTAGATTATAGATAATCGATTTACCTGCTGTCAAAAGTAATGCAAGTTCGTGAAATGTCACGTATTTTCAAGAGTAGCCCCCCAGCTTATATTTCTTTATTTAAAATATTTTTATCAATATATTAAATTAGTCTAAAGGCAATATATAATTAAATTATTGAACAACAAATTATTTAATTTCAAAAAGATTAAAATACAAAAAAAATGTACAGGTTATCAGTATTAGAATTTATTTTGGTTCCCCCGAATAAAACGAAATAAAGAAAAAATTTCACGTTATTTTGATCAGAAAAGATAATAAAATTTCAAGTTAACTGGAAGGTATTTAATACTTGGCAGCCTCCCCCTGGCTTTGATCAGAGCAGCCCTCTGTTAGGCACGTGTTTCATGATGTCAAACTTTATTGTTTCCTTCTGGAGTCTCAGTTATTTTCTTTCCCATTCTAATATCCAAATTCTTAATGGTGTAGAAATCTGGCAACTTTCCTGGCTATACGAAAACATTAATGTCATGTTTTGCAAATGTAACCTTTTAATTAAATGTAAGGAAACACTTGCAAATGCAAGAAATTTAAAATTAATTGTAAAGTTGCCTTACTTTTTTCGACGTATGGCAGAGTGCTAGGTCTTGCTGAAATATCTATTTCTGCCTTGGAAAAATGTCACGGACACTTCGAAGCAACTGATCCTTCAGCACACCAACATACTTGTCACCATCTATAGCTCCCTGTATAAAAGGAAGCCGTCCAGTTGACTGATAAAATGCAATCTCACACCATTAAACTTACTGAGTATTTCGATACACGAACCAGGCATTATGGCCTCAAGGTCTTCTTTGTTTCCCACCAAACTTGGTCAGGCTTATAATCATTAAAGAAAGCTATTTTCGTCGCTGAATACAACTCGTCTCCATTCCAAAATACTTCAATATTTGTAAAACTTGGCCAATTCCCAATTGTTTTTTTCTAATTACTTTTGTCAGTACTGCGTTTTTTTAGATACTTGTGCCTGGTGACGAGCATCACAGACCTTCCGGCTTAAATGTTCACGCGCTGGCAATGGCAGGTGTAGACTCATTCATTCTCTTGCAAGTTTAGTAGAACTTGCAAACCCATTTTTATGACGTAATCGTATCAATCTAATATCATGACTTTTAGAAGATAACTTTGGACGACTACCTCTTGGCCTGTTACCCACGGCTCCTTCATTTTTGAATCTCTTTATGAGGCGTGGAGCAGTTCACTCACTGAAGTCGCATCGAAGAGCAATCCTAACGATTGGCAGCTGCCTGGCACTGCTCATGATATGAACAGCTTAAATTGAAAAGCACTGCGCAGTGAATGCACTCTGACAGCGCAGCAAACGAAACGAAATCCTTCTCAGTCGCAGCGATTCTATAACATTTGCTGCAAATGATTGCTTCATAATGGATGCTTGAAACTTCTCCACCATATTTATATTAGAAAATATCACTTTAAATTAAACAAATATTACTTTTGGGGGAGTATTCTTTTAAAAAAATGGGAATTTTAACAAATTTGAAATACGTTTGACCAATAGTGTATTTCAAAATAAATTCCCAAGCAAAGAACGCAATAAATATAAATAATTGTGTATTTTCAAGCCTAGTGGCAGAAAGTCCGTTACAGGTTTAAATTAATAGAAAAATCCATTACATAAAAAAATGAAATATTTTTCAGGATTTTTTTAATGTTAGTAAGCGCACTAACATAGAAATACTTCTAATATTTCCATTTATTTTTCATCATTTGTGATTAGTTTTTAGCAATGAAAACGATATATGCTATTTCTATTCACCTTAATTTTAAAGATATTTCGTGGTAGGTTGTTGAAATGGCCCGTATCAACTGTAGTGGGGATATCGGGATGCACATCTTGCGCACGGCACGCCCTGTCAGAGTAGTCCAAGACATAAGAACTCCGATTAATTGAAAAACTGCCCAAAAGCCAGTGTTACAAAAGTCATGACAAAATAATCCAAATTTAAATTTTGAAAACTATTAAAAATAACTGTCAGGAAATTCATATTAATATATCAGCAATCAAACTCTTACATTTCAACATTTTGTGAAAGAATATACTTTTCTTGCTTGCATAATTTTCATCTAAAGATTTAAGGTATTAAACTAATATTGTGTGCGTATGTCTCTCTGGAAAATTCTAATAAAAATGATTATTATTCTATTCTTATCGTATTTCTAATCTAATTTTTATATATTTAATGCATGGTAACATAATTCTTGAAATTTAAATTTAATACTTATTGTTGCTTAATGCCACTGGCGATCATTCGAGAATATATAGAGAATTAAAATATATTTAAATTGCTGAATGTATGAATGTATAAAATCAAAGTATTCTATTGAAATTTCAAGAAATAATTTTATGTAAAACGTATAGAGATAAACTTTCTTTAAAACTGAGGAAATACTATTCTTTCATTCTTACTGAAAATCTTGTCAACTTTCATGTCGCATATGACAGCGAGAACATTTCCTGGATATGCAGATGGTCAGAAACCAGACAACATTTGTTTTGATTGAAATTGACAATTCTCACTTTCTCGTGATTTTGCGCCTTCCCTGGTAACCAAACCATGTCTGGATGCAAAACACCTCTTTTAGGAATACCATTAACCCCGATATCAAAGTTGGCTCTCTTCCTGGATTTCGTGCATCCGTTTTCACTGATTCCCCTTCATAATTGGCCTTTGCCTTACTTCCAATGAACCCGCAACAATTAGCGCTGCCACGGATATCTATTGTTCTGCGACTTTTAGCTCAACAAATTATAACGGATCCAGACGAAATTGGTCCGCTGACACACTTACGTCTCAGACGGTTATGGCTTTTGGCCTGAATAAAATTATTATTTACCGATGGTTTGCATAAAAAGGTGTATGTCAGATGTCCGCACGCCCATTTGTTTTATAGCCTCTGGTTGTGGATCGGTGGCTTTTAGTGTTTACGACTTGCTCATCACACTCACTTCGGTTTGGGAAAAAAATCTGATTCGCATTTTCAGTATGTTTTCGCAGCTAACTTTCGTTGTTCTGTGTCTCGCTTTGAGGGAGAGTAGAGCTGTCGATGAAGAAGTGGAAACGGATCAATTCATAGAAGCATTATGTGGTGAGTGCCTTTTTTTATTCATTGTGGAACTTGAGTAGAATGAATTTTTGATTCTGTCGATGTTCATCATTTCTATGTATGACGTCACGCACAAATAATACTAATTTAAAATCTTTATAATTAATTTATAATCTTTCATTAATTAGAACCATCTGATGGCTATACTGATTTATCGTTTGTTTTCTCATTTTTAATTAATGAACGCTTTCAGATAGCACTACTAAAATATTATTTGATTTGTTTTATTTTAATTAGTTAATGTCCTGCCTTAAAGGTGAGAGAGAATATCGTTTGGTATTTTCGAACTATGTTAAGTTTTAATTATCTCCCTCTCGTATACACAATCATTTCTTTAATGTCTTTTTGTATACCTTATAACGTCATTTTTATGACTTAAACAACAACTTGTGTTTCTCAATTTTTTTTAAATATGTTGAAAACATCCGAATATAATTTGAAAATTAAACTGCATTTTATTCATTAAATTTTACCAAACCTAATATAACTTCCAAAATACTTCAGTAATTACTTGCTATTATTTATTTCTTGCTTCCAACTACTGCAAAATAAACAATCAATAAAATATTTCTTTTGATAATTTTCTTTAAAATATTGTATATTGTTTGAATTAATTTTAACAAACTGAAAAAAAAATACTTAAAAAATATTTTTTTATTTTTAAAAAACCTGTTTTTTAAAATTTATTTTAACAATTTTTATTTTTAAAATAACTTTATGAAATTTTGATACCATTAATAGTTTAAAGTTACATTCATTTTAAATTTTGCATTAATTTTTAAGATCAGTTTTTTTTTAAAATCTAGTATTTGAGTTTTATTGGGTATTCATCAATTTCGACTTTTTGCACTATATGAAATGGTTCTAAACAAATGATATTCAATTAATTAATTCAAGATTAATTCAAAAGAACGTTAAGAACAATTATAAATACACAGAATTGCCCCCCCCCCAAAAAAAACCCTGCCTATCTAACGTCGTATAGATCTATATACACCTACCTACCGTCTGTTCCCCTGCCGAACGTCGTTTAGAGCTCCCACGAGCACGCAGAAGTCGCTCGCCATTGTATTAATATTTTGGCATGTTATTAATTATGCAACTGCGATTTTTTGATTTTATATATTTTTTGTACTCCTTTAAATTTGAATGTAATCTTTAACATTTTGAATCTTTTACTTGATTTGTCGACAAAAAGAAAATCCATATTCCAATACAAAGATAAATTGCTTTTGTAAGCCTAATCTCTATTTAAAATATGCAACTTTATTGTAGAGTTATCCTGCAAACGTTATCAAAGTTTAGTGAACAACAAGTGTTAATGTTAGAAAGAATATGAAAAACAATAATCTATTTTAAAATTGCTAAAAAATTGTTTTAAACCTTAATCATTGAATATATAATGCATACAATATTAGTTTGCATCAAATGTGCTCAAAATTTGATAGAAATCTACAAAACTTACGTAAAAACCGTATACCAAATATCATGCATCTAGTTCTAAGTGGGTTTTTTGTTATCCTTGTCATAAAAAAAATCGGTTTTTCTAACTCATAGAGATTTAAAAGTATGAAGATTCCACAAAATGATAGTGTTCGAATTTTGGGATGATTAGTAAAGATTAAAACACTGGTTAAAAAAGCAAAATTGATATGCATTTTCATCATCCCAGAAATCATATATAGTTGAGTTTTCAATAAGCAGCTGCACCTTGGCAAGGCACGACTCTACTTACACCGTAAAATTATGGATACTTACTTTTATTGGGAAAGGTATTTAACAAAAGTAAAACTATTCAACGCATTTTCGAATTGAGATTTTTAATTTATTTAGAAATGATGCTGTTTTAAATAGTGCTGAGACTCTACTTAATTGATTTTTAAGAATGATATGTTACAGAGGATATTTTCTTTCCATTGACGTTATTTGTAATAAATAAATTATTAAACTTGAATTTTCTTGCAATAAACAAATGTGATACTTACAGTTTTTATTACGAATAAATACTTCGTTACTTGTAGTAAAGGGATAGCAGTTTTCTTTTGATAAATCATTTAACATATTGTGATTCCTCACGTGAAGAAATCAAATTAGTTTTTAAATACAAGCATCAAATGTTTTGATAACTGTGTTAATTTTTTGTTAAAAGATTTGAATTATATTTCTTATAAGAATTGAATCATGAATAATTGTAGAAGGATTTTTACTCAACCCTCTTTATTTCCAGAGAATAAAAGAAAATGGAGATAATAATACTGAAAATCTCTCCGTAATTGTGTACCGTATTAATATCAAGCTTTATTTTGAACCATTTTTAAGTCCGTATCAAAATACAAGATGCAGCGAGTAGTTTAATAGGAAAATAATGGAATGTAAGATTTTAACAAATTTGCATATAGTATCATGTTTTTAGAAATATTAACGCTACTTTGATTTTATTTACATTTGATACTTAAAAAATCTGTTGCATTTTTTAAATTAATGAATTAAAATAAATTATCAATGCGATCCCTTTTTGGATTTTCTTCATTTTTAATTCAGTCTTTCTTCTTTTCAGTTCCAGATGCAATGAAGGCTATCGCCCGTTGTGCAGATCTTTTGCCTCCAACGGTAAATATCCTTTTAAATATTAGTCTACACTCAGTGAAAACTTAAGATGACAGCTCGAGTAAAATTGCATGGCAGATGAAGCCGTCCAGTGAAATACGGATAGATAGATATATCTATCCGTATAGATATATGCGTAGAATAAATTTAAAAATAATGGATTCGTTAAATATAATGGAAATGTTTTTTTTTCTTTCTCTCTTTCTTTTTAGATTCGGGTATCTGTGTTAAGTTCCATTGGATAAAGGTTGGTAGATATCTGGAGCATTCCTATAATTTAGAGCACAATAGAGAGTAGTTTAGAGCTAAGAATTTGTTGAAGAATTGTAAGAATCCCCGATTTTATTGATGGGCTATTTAGTGACTGAACCGTTTCGTGATATTTGTAAATAATATCAACCTAGATTAGAACAAATTGTACTTTGTAAATGTATAAAGCAGTAAATAAAATAATTTTTTGTAACACTACTCTCTTATTTGGTCGGTCTTGGTCAAGATATTACATAGTATTATGAGGTCTCAGACGTGCGATTCTAAGTAATAGCAAATTTAAACAGCAGAAATCATTATGAATTGTAAAAAAAAATTATAATTTAAAGCAAAAATTATTTAATTTATAAATCTCGCTTGATAATATTAGAAATAGTGATAGTTCTAATTCCACGTGGATCAGCACATTTAATTCAAAACCATAAATCAAGGACTCTTAGTGAAATCGAAATATGATGTATTCTTTAAGTTGCCATTTTCTTGAGACTTTGAGATAGGCGAAGGATTTTAATTTCCCTTCTGGGAAAATCTTACTCGTGCAATATGAGAAGAAATGCTGCCACAGTTATGTTTGGCATGGATCCCCCTCCCAATAAAAAAAGAGTTAAATTTTTATTATTATTATTATTAAAAAACAAAATTACTACGAACACATACAAAAAATAAAATCTGTAAACAGACTTCACTTTGCACGTAAGTTTAGGATTTTTTTTTGAAAAATCTAGCTACAAACGTGTACAAAGGAAAGAAAGGTACCTGTAAATAGGATCATCCATAATAACCCATCCATATAATGTCTCAGCTCCATTCTGTTAATGCACTTTTGACTGACGCCGAATTTACACTCGACCTGTAGGCGTAGAAAGAAACTAATTTAAGTCTGCTACAATTTCGTAAGATTGATTCTGGCATTCCTTGCTTGACTATAAATTGCAATTTTGGTGCCCCTGAAATTTTCTTTTTCACTGCGTATCGTATAAAATGAAGAAAATGGCAAAATAAAAATTAAAAGGTCAACATACCTAAATTTGGTAAACTATAGAAAAAAATAGCAATTAAAAGGAAACACACTCGCACACAAACTTTTTTTGCTTTTTAGAAAGAATAAAGAACAAAAAAATGTAAGAATTAATCTATGATAAGCAATCAATTTTTTCACGTTAGTAAAAATGCTAAATTCTACAAACGTATGCGCTGTAACAAAAAAAGTATTTAAAACAGCGGCAGGTTGTTATTCCGTCGGAATAATTACTTGCCATAGACTAAAGAGCATTTTCAACCTTTCTACGCATGCTCTGCTTATTGACCATTTTATAACTTGCCGAGTATAAAACCGTCATGACTTCAAGCAAAACCCGTAAGGTTAGTTCATACCAAAGAATGATTACACTGAAATTTGCCATGTTAGGGTTTCACAATATCTAGTCTGATAATCGTCCAACTAGTCGTTAGGAACAATTCTTCCTGAATAATGCGCTGTAATTTTAGTTCATTATAGTTTATTTCAGTGTTTCACCAGAAGAATAAATTTATCCCTCGTTTAAAGAACCTTATTCGGTTGGGACTCAAGCTTGTAGTATTTTTGAATCACTTAGACCAACTAAGCAGTTTTAAAAATGAATGATTAAGGTATTGACAATTACTAGAATCCTTCCTGAAAATCTAATTTCGAATGCAACAATCGATATTCTTTAAACAAAATTTTGTTTCAATGTTGTGAGATAGTTTCTTTTATTGCGATGGAACAGTGTCTATAATTTTTTTTAATTCTTATTATCACTTATTACATCTTTTGACTCTGATGTGGCCGATTTTGATTTTACTACATAAGCCAAGCTAAAATGCCACAGTGGGCATTTATAAATCAATTATATTAGATAATATCCTGATTTTAATCTTTATACTGTCAAGTATTAATTCATAAAAGTTATCTGAAACCAAGATTTGATTTACAAAAAATTAAATGTTATTCTGAATAAAAAAAATTGTAAAATGATCCGTTGATTCAATGATATACGACCATGCTTTAAAAATTTTCTGATGTAAAGATTTAAAATTTTTTTAATCAACTGATTATTTTTCTTTTTTTAATGGGTGCCAAATTTTTTATTAGTCATTTTATCACTGGCCTGAAATCTGGAAGAATATTTTATGATTTATACTAAAATTCCATCCAGAAGTTTACAAATTTAAATAAGGGCGATACAATTTTAATGTTAAGATGCTTTTATTTAACGATAATAAATACTGCAATAGAACCTTCTAGAGCTTACAACGAATGGTATTATTAAATAATTAATAAAAATCAGCATATTCTCCCTCTTTGTTTGCAATGGTCATTAGATATTTCTTAATTTGTTTACAACAGCAAATATTTTTTCCCAGTGCTGAAAGATTCAAAAATTCAGAACAATGCTATATTGTCTGTCAAAAGGTGAGAAATTATTCCAGCAAAATTTCTATTTAATCTGTATCAGAAGAATTAAAAATTATAAAAGTATTCTAAATCGGGAACGAATATAAAGAAAAACTTCATATTTTAGTCATTTATGGATTTTTTTACTGAATTTATATAGTATGTTTTTTGAATTAATCTTTTTCAATTCCTACTACTCAGATTAAATAGAAATTTTGCTGGAATAATTTCTCACCTTT
>JAOUZG010053093.1:6505871-6519384 GCA_026289955.1 Argiope argentata
TGTGTGTGTGTGTGTGTGTGTGTGTGTGTGTGTGTGTATTGTACACATTTTGATAATAATTAAATATTTTTAATGTTAATAAAATATTTTTTATTCATCTAATGAAATTCAAGTAAATTTTCTTAAATTTGTAGTGCATTTGGTGTCAATACAGTTTTTTAAAATATTAATTAATTAATTTTTTGTTAATTAATTAAAAACTAACTTTTTCTCCAAAGATCTTCATTTTCTCGCTGTCAAATAAGTAACGAATTCAGTTTGTTTTTTCCCAACGCCAATGAAATTAGGCTTAACATGTTTTTAGACGATTATTTTAAACGATTCTGTTTGTTTTCATAATGCTTAATGCATTTAAAATCAAACATTGTAAATTAATCAATTTTTCCGATTTCTTTTGAAGTACTTTCGAATTAAAATAATACAGAATATTGAAAATGAGAAATTTATATTGCGTATCCTAACTTGCTAAGACAAATCTCGCATTTTGCGTGGCCACAATTGGCTTTAAATCCTAAATTGGCATTGAAAATTCATTTCTAGTATAATTTTTTTAACAATTATTTATTGTAATCGTAATGTTAACCCGCGATAAGTTGGTTGGTATGGCTTTGGATTCACGTCTCTCGGGCTGAGAGTTCGAACACCATATGTAAAAAAGAGAATGGAAAATTGCCAGGAAATTCGCTTTCCATTTTGCCGCTTAATATTGTGACTCATATTTCTTACATATTTATATTAATTGTAATTATTTAATAAAGAGTAACTAAAATAAAAATTTTCTTTGTTAACCTAAGTAGGAATTGATTTTAAATCATTGTTATATAGTAGTTTCGGTTCCTTTTTTATATCTAAGAAGAGTCGGGTGTATACTAAAAGAACTACTACTAAGATACTAGAAATATACTTTTGAACTAATTATTATACTGTTTACATTATCTTGATTATTATAAAGAAAATTATAGTAGAAAATCTCATTTATATTGGCAAAATGCTTAAAAATTTGTTTAAAAAATGTATTATTTGTAGTGCAATTAGAATTAAATATATTGTTTGATCGGTAGATCTCTTCGGTAGAGATTAGTTGATCGGCCCGATGTCTCGTACAGCCAAGGAAGTAAATTTTACCAATAGTAAAATTAATATGCTTAGTTTATTGAACCAGATAACAGGGCCTCAGCATCAAAATAATTAACTTATAAAATTCGTAATTCAAAAACATAAAAAGGATTAGGGGAAAAAAAGAAGACATTTTAGACAAATTTACTTGATGCCATTAAGTTTCAAGGGGTCATCTGTAAATTTGGTGGAGGGTTTTCCGACTAAAATTATGAATTCTTTCGTCTAAAATTCTCCGCTATTATCATGCAGTTTCTTTGAATTAAGAAGGGCAAAGTGATAGGTAAGCAACCAAGGAAATAAACAGCAACGATAATAATAATATAATCTGAGTAACGGACTCAAAATTGGATACCAGAGTCCAATAAAGACGCAAACCAAAAAGAAGGGGATATTTTAAATTCCGTCGAGCGTTACAGGCTGTGTTGAGATAGTTTTCCATTCATTTCATTTCTTTCACACCTGCTGGATTCTTCCGATTTTAATAACCTTTACTTTTATTACTTTTTTCAGGGTAAAGAAACTGTGTACAGCTGCGGCAGGAATGTTAGTCAAACTTTTCAAGACAGTATGTTTTTGGCAGCAGAAACCTTTTGCGACAGGGAAGATATTAGAGATCTGGTAAGAGATTCTGGTTCATATAATTTTTTTACTGAACTTAAATATGAAAAAAAGGTGAAAAAAGATGAATATTTTATAAATACTTCATTTTTAAGACTAAAAGAAGCAAACTGGGAATGCTTACGGTTTGTATTTAACTAGTAAATGATACATTGACTATTTCATATATAAAGGCAGTATGGCACATTTTGCTCTTCATAATATAGTAACTATGTATCATGAATATGCGTCTTCACGCAATGGACTTAAAATTTGATAGAAATTTATAAGAAAACTCCTTTTAATATCGACAAATCTGCAATCCCACTGTGATTAAATGTTTAATTTATAAGTTCCAACATAAGAAGGAAGCGTACGACTACAGTGGTAAAGCTAGAAGCCCCATTGCTCCCTCTAGTTATATGGTTTTTTGAAATATTATGTTATTATGAATATGGAATAATGAATAAATAGACCTTTTCGTCGATTAATTTCTTTCAAAATTAAACAGAAATCTTTAAAAAAATCACTGTTCCACCAATCTTTTTTCATTTGTCGTCTTCACACGCCCAAAACCACAGATAGTCATAATTCTAAAATTGAGCTTTAGCGAGCAACTTCATATACATTTTCAGACACAAAAACTGGAAAGTTAAGATTTATCAAAATATTTAGGTTAAAGTTTCTGGTAAAACTACTTAATGTTTTTTGTTTACAAGAATGTTAAAAGAAGTATAACAGAATTTATAAACTTTAAATAAGCATTTATATTAAGTAAATTCAAACAAACTTTAAAATAAAAAAATGTTTGGCCAAATAAAAAATGTGGCAGAATAAAACGTGATTTAAGACTCTTAGATGTAGTTAACGTTGGTGACTTAGTTACAATTGGAAATTACGTAATTCATTTAATTTTACACCCTTCAGAATACTTTGTAATTTAACCATGATATATTTATTTTAAGCAAAATCTAGATTTAAATCATCATCGCTCTATAGATTACAGAAACACATTTCATTTCAATGATGTGAGTAGTAAGGGACATTCATATTATTTTTTTATTCCAATTATTAGATTAGCATACATATTATATGGTAAAAAATTATATAGGGCAAAAACAGTTTATTCTATCCAAATTATAATCTCAAATTTTTACTATAATATATTGTAATTATATTTATCAGTTGTAATCATTTACATCTAAGTAGCAGGGGATTCTTTTATTCCTATTAAGCAAATAAAAAAATTTCAAATTTACTGTGATAAGGCTAAAAAATAGTTAAAGAAAAACCTTACTAATGATTAATACATACAAAAAAAAACAGGTAATTAAATTATTTTTATGTTTAAATTAGTAGCTATGTTTATTCATTTAAATTTATATCAAATACATAAATTTATCATCATTCATTATCCAGATTTTTAAAAAAGTGCTTTATCACGTCTGCAAGTAATCATTCGAAAGAAAGCTTATATTTAAAATGTTTGTTTATTTTGTCGACTGAGAAACATGTTTTTATTTTTTCAGCTTTTCCTGTGTTGGGAGAAAGGTCTGAGTGAATTATATGTAAGTTTCAATGTTAATATATTATTTGAAATTTTAAAATATATAATTCAATTTTCAGGATTTTAACAATGCGATTAAAAATTTCTATTTAGCAATGGAAACTAAAATTTGGCTCTTTTTTATATTCCAAAATGTGTCACGCATTTATAAACTTATCTGTGGTTGATACCCACGCACTTCCATTTTGCACGAACGCACTGAAAAAACTTCCATTTTCCGGTTTTGAAATCTGCCTCTTTTCCTGGCTAGCTGTCAAATTAATTTTGAAATCACAGTCGTTTCCTGGCTGGCTGTCAAAATAATTTTTGAAACCTTACTTCGCGAAATTGAAAGTAGGTGATCGTATATTTCCAAACCTAAACAAAATAGTTTGGTGACCTTTACTTTCAACAGTGTGTATCATTAATAAAACTTTTATTTGAAGTGCTTTCTGTTGCAAGGCTGGAATCTTGATTTCTTTTTTCCCTTACGATTAATAATGCACCAGAGGAAAATGTTTCTTTACTTATCTATTTATCTTGGAATTTACTATGTCATTAACATTTTTAACTTTTTTAACTTTTTAATTGTCATTTTTAACTTTTTCATTGTTTAGGAAACATCGAGAGAAGAGGAAGTTGAGGAAGAAATTTCTAAAGGCATGAATGATTTTCAGGTGAGCATTGAAAAACACACACTTAAGCTTAGTTAGTTCTATGAGTCCAGTCTGGTATTGTTGGTCCTCTATATCGTCATTGACACCATAAAATCGATTAAAGCTATCAAAAATTATTAGACTTTTAAAAATGCAAAAGTATTTTACAATGTTATTTAGAAGATATATTTGCTTTCTGACAAGAGTTCATTCTAAGACAATGTACAATTAGGATAATTTTTACATGAAATAAAATTTAACATCTATATACACTCTTTTTTTAAAAAAAAAGATGAAAGAAAGCACATATTTGTTATGAGTTAGATCTCAATACATTAGTAGTTTCAAATTAAATTGCAACAATATTTTGTGACAGAAAAGAATTTGTAGTATGTTGATTAAAACAAAAATATTGTTAAATTATTGTCTTTATTAATAAAAACATAAATATTGTTAAATTATTGTTGTTATTAATAAATATGATATAAAATCATAAATACACAAAATAAGATGAAATTGAAAACATGATTCAAAAAAAGGGAAAATGTTTGGAATTGTAAAGACAATATCTCAGATTAAATTTTATGGAGAGATATGAAAAAGGATCATTAAAAGTTGTTAATAATAAATAATTTCTGAGGTTAATTCTGCCATTTTTAACCACGCATAGCTATGGCATTGCTTTTGCTGGTTGATCTCTCATTGCTGTCTGCCCAGCTTCTCACAATTTTGTTCCGCACTTTTTGTATTGAAGTTTAAGTCTTGAGAATACGTTTTGAAGTTTGAAATATATTTTTTTATGTAAGTCTTCAGAATACCATTTGATTCAACAAATCGCTTTACTTTGAATGTAAACAAAGACCGTTAAGCAAAAGTGAGCTTTTTCATCTATTTACTATTCAATGATCTCTCACACTAAACACTCTATATAAGTGGGACAGCCGGAGCAGTTGTTAGAAGTCGTTTACACAAAATACGGGGGATTTATTTTTTACTTTCCCGTATATGATGAATAGAAAAAATTATAATAATCGAAAAATTTGAAGAATTGCCCCGTTTTAGACCTCCCTGTGTTCAAAAAACACATCTGCTCATCTGTTGATTTACAATGATAATCAAAAACGCTTTGAGGTACACGGCTTTTACGCCTTCGTTGTAGATTTCTGTCAAATTTTGAGCAAACTTCAGCTGTTTGTAAATGAAGTAACTCAATAATTACAAAAGAAAGATAATTAGATAAATAAAAAATCAAACATATTGCTCCAATTTACTCTAATAAATGATGCTCCAGTCAAACGTATTTCATACGCTCACACGCAAATAGAAATTGTTCTAATGAGATTAAGTTCATTTAAGAAAAAAAAAGCGCTGAAAAAAATTCATCGTTAATTTGTTAAGACGAGAAAATGTCAACTTTAAACAAATACGAAACGCGCAGTTATAACTAATATTAATAACTTTCTTCGATAACACATTTCTCCTCTTATGTGCATCGTTTTTTTTTCAAGAATTTCTTTTTATGTCGTTTAAAATGAATGTTATTTTGATCTTTTTGACACGATTATCTAACAGAATTAGTGACCTGGGGAAAGAACTTATTTGAACAATTTCAAAATCCGACTATTTAATATTACTATCTTTTTATAGCAACTTAATCTGTTTTAGAAACAAAATATTAAGATAATTTTAGATCTCGCTATTCGTTAAACACACTTTATATTCTAGTGGATTATGAGATTTTTTTTTCTTTCAGGCTTGCCTTCAAGAGATTCTAGACAGACTTTTTGAAGAGTAGAAATCCCTCTCTTTAAATTAGCGTTTTTGTATCATCGTTTCCGGTGCGCACAATTTGCATAAGAATGGCAAGCAAAAATCAGACATTGTTTCAAGAAACAAGTTGTTCCGCTGCACCGGAATCACGGTTTTATCATGAAACCATGTATGCGCATCGTTCATCTGTGTTATAATTTGTGCATAAAGTGTTTTACCATCATGTCTTCAAATATAACGGTAAATGTAATGTGTAGTTAACAATTATTCACATTCACCGCAACATAACTATGTAAATGCGATCAACAATTATGAATCATTATCGGTGATGATTAATAACCGACACTAAACTTATTGAGAATTACAAATGATCGCAGATGATTTTACATAATCATTAGTTTATTGAATTCACCGTAACATATGTAAATGAAATGCACATTAGAAAGTAACATCCTTTCCTTTAAAAGTAAGATCCTATTTCCTTTTATTTTTGTTAACAAACGCGTTATGTGGTATAATATGTTTTGCTACGCAGCAATTTCATGTCTGTCTTTGAGATATGACCAATGTTTTTAATGAATAAATTTGACACAGGAATAATTTGAACTTTTTAAAGATAATTATGAAGGTAAATGTGCTTCTAGTATGAACAATTAGACCATTTTTCCGAAATGATAAGCTGCAGTTAACAGCTGTAAATAGAATTCTAAATATTATGTCTTTTTAAATATTCATATAACTGATTTCTATCCCTCGTTTAATCATGTGATGAACCAATCTTTAATCAAATAGAAATATTTTTATGAGGATAATATCTATAAAGACGTCGAAAAGTATGTTGCATGCTAACTAAGAGATCAATTGATTGATTGATTTAAGTTCTTGGGACTTTTAGCTGCTGTGGCCCTAGTAACCAACGTAAGAGATCAATTAACTCTGAAATTCCGGAGAAATATCAAAAATCTAGATTTATATAATAATGGCAAAAATAATAAATAATTTTTTTGCCATAAAATCTTTTTTATGAAATATACGAGAAGTATTTAGATTAAATATGAATAATAAAAGTCCAAAAATAAAAAAAAGAATTATTTATTATCATACGATCTATACATTTCAAAAATAAACTATATAATGAAAATATAACAATTATTTTAAAAATTGTTATTTTAAATGTTATATTTTACTCTTTGTTTAAATTTTTTTTATTTGAAGAATGTTAATTTATCTTGCTTTAGCGTTCAATGAAAAAGAATATTAGTGAGACTCTATGTTGAAATAAATTGTTTTCATTTCTCCTGTTAAATAGAATTGGTGTTTTGTCAAAAATCAATTTAATAATTTTATTTTGCTTTAACAAGATCAATAGTCACATCTTTTTATTGAATAAAAAAAAAACTAACATTCTTGATCTTTAATCGAAGTAGAAAGATGTGTAATTTTAGAAAAAAAATGAATATCTTTATTTTGTATTTGTGATATTAAATTAATTAATCATTATTAATTACAACTAAGAAAAAATAATGAAACAATCAAAAGATGTTTTGAGAATCTTGTATTCACACAATAACATAGAATAAGTAATGTTGAAAACGCAGAAAGCTGAATTTACCATTTGCATTATTTCATAAATAAAATAAAATATTGTTTCTATTGTATAAATAAAATAGTGTTTCTAATTTCTCCAGTTATTTATTACTTTTTAAAAAAGCAAAGATTTTTTACCAAATTTTCAAAGTAGGCAGCTGCCTAAGGGATTATGTTTCTTGACACTAGAATATTTCAATCCACATTCTCGATTAATATCGAACTGCGGAACCTTATTTTTAAATTTATTTTGATAATTCTCAGATGTGTATACATGAAATTATATATGCATTTGAAAGGTCATTTTTAACACTTGGCAGCCTAATTTTGTATTAAAATATGCTGCATGTGTTTGAAAATTTCTTAATTTCTTTATTACTATTCTTTTAATATTATGTTTAGAATAAGATATATTTTGCATTTGTGGTAATGAAACTTATATTTTAAATGTGACTCATAATTAAATGTTAAGTTATTTCAGTTTGTCAAAATATTTTGAATTATGTATATAGATAAAATTACAGTTAATAGAATTTGTAGGTTTTTGGAAGTTTAGGAATTTTTATTGGTTATAATCAACTACAAGTTTTTATTTGAACACAACATAATATACATAGTTAATAAAAGAGATTTTCAAAATTTATTTAATCACAAGCGAAAAATGCATTCCGTGTTTTCACTCATAAGTATTTATTTAATCTTAGCTTAAGACCTGAGGTTTTCATTGCAATATTGCTCCTCTAATGACAAACAATTTTAAAAAAGTGCTTCACATAACGCATTTCAGTGACAAAACATTATTGGGAAATGTTTCAACATTATTTTAATAAATTTGTTTACATGGTCTGTTTCATAAAAATGCCAATTGAATAGCCGAGATAAAAGAGAATTAAAATAAATAAATTTTAGCGGAGAAGTTTAAATTTTTCAAAATCTTACAATGAGCATCTGTTTTCCTTTTCTTTTTAGTGACAGATTTTTGACTTTTCGCTTCATTCTCTTAGTAAATTTCAAATTTCAGAGGACATTGATTGAATTTAGAAAATATTTGATAACATTTTCCAAAAATAGAATTAAGGTTTTATTAATGCCTTGCCAACTTTTATCGCCATCCGTTCCATCTGGAATACTGGATTTTGTTTAATATTAATCAAATTTTTTGTACATAACTTACCATTCATGAACTTACCATTCACGAATTATTTTTTATTATAAAATTAGCAATATACATAACAGTCATGCTATTTTTAATAGTTATACACTGGTGCTGTTGTCTATAGAATTACATTAATTTACTTTCTTATTTCTCAAGTGAACAACATGCATAATAGATAAATATTTTCCCCTTAACCTCTTGCTCTATCAGTTAATTAGCAGAAATGTGTAACCATCCTGTCTAAAGAAATTTCAAATAAGCTTTAAGTGGTACAGTAGTGCAGAAAATTTAGTAGACGCACGCTGTGCGTTATTTTCAGTACAGGAGAAAATTTCCAATGACGTACATTGTACGTCAAAATAGCGCAAGAGGTTTAAATATCAACAATCGAAGAATATCGCGCGTTTAAATACTTGATGAACACTTGAAAATAGTTTGGATTTTACGGCAGCAAATAAAAATACTGTACAAAATATTTATAAAAAAACAAAACAAAATTTGCTCTACTTCTAAATAAGTATTGTCAAAATAATAATTTTTAAAAATAAAAAGCAAATATTTATTTTTGCACGTTGATGTTTTTGCAAATATATATTCCAAGCGCAATATGTGAGTAAAGGTCAAATTTTCAACTAATGACACTTTTTCGTAAATGCTCGTCACTCGTCTACAGAAAGCATATTTGTACCAAATTCGATGGTTGTACAAATGGAGGCCGACGAGTAGAGAGTCAACACGCATGCTTGCACACGCAAACACACGTGCTCGCTCACGCAATAATAATTCCTTAGTAGTAAAGATTATTAAAAGGTTACTGTAATATTAAAAATAAAGAATGCGTGTCAGCTGCTGTTGCGTTTGTCCTAGAGTTATTGACTTGGGCACAAACGAAATTTGATCTCAAATAATAATAATAATAATATTATCTTGGAATTTTAAATAAAATTTCATTTAGCTAAATACTAAATGTAATTTTATTGTTTTCCCACCAGAAATATTATTGTACAATTATATTTTTAATGATACCAATGAAATAGTTACGCAATTTTATGTAAACATTACTTCCAGTTTTTGAAAATAACGTTTTCATAAATTTTAAAAATATATTATATTATTGCAACGAAATTAAATTCGTTTCCAACATTTTATCAAATATTTCCTTTCTAATTTTTCCCCCGTCGTGAATAACTAATGATGAAAGATTGCGTATTATTATTATTATTTTCGCAGTATTCACAATGTAACAAAAATTTACGTTATTGCAAATGGCAAAGTGCAGTTAGAAGATAAATGACCCGCACAGTTACATTTTTGTATCAAATATAACGTCATGGGACTCGGATGCAATGATTCGCGAACACAATCAACAGAGCTTATGTAAGACTATTAAAGAAATATGGCTTCAGTGTAAATGGCAATGTAATGATGAAAAAAAACTGATAGAATCATCAACAGGCAATTGATAAAACATTCATTTAAAATTAAATACTACGGCATATTCTGATGGAGGTAATAAGTAGATTATTATTATCATAATTTTCAACATAAGAAAACATTCTTAATCTTGAATGTTTTACAAATTCGATGCAGAATGCTTCTGTTTCCTACATACATTGGCACACATTTTTGTCTTTATTATTAAAGGAAATTATTAAATGCTATCATAGGGCCAATATTATTATAATGTACAGCATTAGGAAATATCCTTACATGTGAGCGTACTAAATAATCGGTGGAGAATTCACTTGTATTATAATGAAAACTAGAGTAAAGCCATTCTCTCTCGTTCCACTCAACTATTCACATTTGAATATCTTATCCCGAAATTTCATTGAAATTTTATTTGTTAATGAAAGATGGAATAATAAGTTGCAGTAAAGAAGTAAGATTTAATAACAAAATTGTGAATATTTTACATTTGCTATAACTCTTTTTGAATTAAAATAACGATGTTTATATGTTTCAGTAAGCAATGGGAGTAGCTTCTGATTTTTTCTCTGTAGAGCATTATGGGCATCTGTCATTTTTAGTTTTCTCAAATCATCAGACGAGGGACGTAAAATTAAAAAAATACAAAAGAGAATTGTCGTGCCGCCATCTATTATTTATAAGGTAAACTGAAAACATTTTATTAAAGCACAAGTTCATGTATTATTTTTGTTACTTCAAAATTTATACAATTAGAATAAAAATAAAAGTAATAAATAAGATGAGATTCCCTAATGTTTTACGTATTTTTACAGACATTTGTGGGTGATAAATTATTATTATTATTTCTGTTATTATAATACATATATAACTATTTTTATCCTTAGAAACAAAAAAAACTTTAGATTTCTTTTATTCAGAAAATAAGACAATCATATTTCAGAAAAGGATATTTGGAAATAATAGATACATCCTCGTACTGAACAAATTCTAAATGACAAGTACGAAATATTTCATTTATTTTCTCAAAAATCTGATGAAATATTCTTCAAAAATATAATATTAACAAAAAAATTCCTTATAATTCAGGTACTTAAATATGCTTATTCCTACCTTTCAAATAATCTTGTTTTTTGTTGCTAGAAAACAGATGTTTTGACAGAAGAATGAGGAAAATTTTGGGAAATTGACAATTTTACTTTTTTTCTTTTGTCTGTCTTAAAACATTTCATTTGCACTTGAATTATGTTTGTGCTGCCATATTTCTGAAAAAGCAATATTCAATGGAAAATTGCTTTCAGTTCCCTCTCCTGAGTGATAGCACCTTTCTTCATTTTAAGTAGAAATCCAGAAAATGCAAATTTAATTGAATGAAATATTGAAAATTAAATAGTCTTGATTAGTTTTTAATGAAACAGGAAATCATAAACCTAAATTTATTTCTGTTTTCTGCTTTGAAAAATCCAAAGAATTCCTACGTAAAAATATAGAATTAAATTATCAGTGGTCAAAACAATAGCAATTTAAAAGCTACGTATATCATTAATTCACACACATATATACTGGCACTTACCAAAGGAATGATTGTTGCCATTTTCTTTAACATCTTTTATAAAAACAGGAATAAATAACAGTTAGAAGCAAAATTTATCTCGTATTGACTTTCACACAAAATATTCTATGGTATGTATTTTTATTTTATCTGAACAATGATCTTTTGCAAGAACCTAAATCACAGAGTACTAAAAGAACTTCAAACTCTCAGAACAGAGAGAACAATCCTCCAACAATCTGAATCTCTGAAAGAATCATTTGCATCTTCTTATTCATTCACAAGAGCTTTCATTTTTGGCCTTTTGAAAACATTTTGCATACTTGGGATACAAATGTAAAATGTCTCACATACAAAGTAAAGATTAGTGATAAGCTAGTTTCTCATAAAACAAAGATTTTTGAAAAAAATTGCTCTCATAAATTTTAAGTGCCTTTAATCTAGTTAAATATGCCTTTGGGTCTAGTTGTTGCGAAGATTAAACTATTTATGTTATTGTTGCTTATGGCACTCTCCATAGACAAGCCCACTGACGAAGTCATAGATTTAAGGTGAGTTTTAAGCTGTTCTTGTTTTAGTAGCACCATCTAAAGGCAAGAGTACATCCTACTACTCATACGTCAGAATTCTTTTCGCAGGATGGGCTTCATTTATACATTTCATTTACGGATCATAATTCAGACCTACATCAGAAAACGATCACCACTGATCCAGTACCCTCAAAAGTATTTTCCCAACTTGTTGGACTTTGGCTACGAGAGATTTTTGCATTCCCCCATTCTCCCATTTTGCTCTCCTGATTCCGAGAGGTTTCGATAGGTAGGTATATGAAATCAATTCAACGCCAACTCCACAGAGCTCTTTTAATTAGTGAAATAACAAATGAAGAATTCTAAACAGTAGTTATTTAGATTGAAAGCATATTTAAGTAATGTCTATTAATTCTTTTGACAGATAGCATTCCCGATTATGTGCATATTTAAAAAAAATGTTGTTGTTGTTACTAATGGAACTTGCCATGGACAAGCCTTCGCTGATACGATCGGCAGATTTTAAGCCTAAGACATGCGTCTCTTCGTTTTTAAAAGTAGGGCCAAGAGTATGGCTTAGCTAAATACATCCTCCCCTCCCCAACCCTTTTTTAGGGAGGGGAATTTATTCATGCATATTCATTAATTCATCTCAGATAGTAATTTAGATCTGTAACAGACAACAATCACCTCTGTATTACCAGTGGTATTACTCTCCACATGGAGGACTTTCTGACGACGACAGATTTAACGAGCGCCAGTCACCACACAATCGGATATTTTAAAGTATGTCAACTTATTAGTTCAACATCTGAGAACAAAATATAGGAAAAAGTTAACATGTGTATAAACAATCAATTTTCTCCAAATTGACTTCGCAAAACAAAAGACTGAGTGACAGATTGTTGACTTGAGGACTATTGAAAGACTGACTAATTTTAATGTAAATATTTACAATGAAATAAATCATAGTTAAAAAAGATAATATCAGGGTAGCATGCCTAGTGTTGTTGAGGAAAATTAGTTGCCTTCCTGCTATAAGAATGACGATAAGAAAATTACTGAAAATATAGTAAAATTTAAGTAGCTAATTGATAACTAATACTGATGTTTTCGTGTCATTTATTTAAAAAAATTATTATCTTGCCATTTTAAAAAAACACAAAAAAATAAGAAGTTCTGCATTATATTTATTTAAGATATTGTATTTATTTTTTGAATGATTCTTTTATATATTTTCCTTTACTTCGATAGGGGGGAAGGTTAAGAAACATAAACTCAGATATATTATGAATTATTTTATATATCAACGTTTGAAGGAATGTTATCTTATCTGTTATAATGCCATTAGTAAAGAATTTTGATACAAATATTTAACTTGCATGTTTACTATACACATAAGGGGTACAAAAAAAGGTAATTAAAGACGACCTAGCATCGCATTATTTTTTTCATAATCTATTTGAAATCCTGATTAGAGAGTCAAAACTCTATCTAATGAGTTTCTTTTTCCTTCAGAGCAAAATTATTACTGTAATAAAAAATGAATTTCCAAAAATATTTTCATATAAT
>JAOUZG010053093.1:6559384-6596524 GCA_026289955.1 Argiope argentata
ATTCAGAAAAGGGAATCTCAGGCATTTTCGAGAGAAATATAATCAAGGTATGAACTTTAACATAGATTTTCTCATATTGTTTAATTCGCAATTTTTAATAAATGTTTACTTAAAAGAAATGAAGCAAAATTTCGCTCTCTTCTCAGAACTGCGCTAATGAAGAAAGATGGCGCCAGAAAATATTGCCAAGAAGTGAAGAGAGCGAAGCCCGCTTCCTGATCTTTATCAAGTTAGGCGTTCTGGGACAAAGAAAATGAGATTATGTAATACCAATATATGGAACTGCTTTGTGTGAAACTAAATAGTTCCGTAGATTCACTCTCTCAAATATATATAGACTAAACACCGACTCCTATGTTCCTAAAATATTTGTCTAAAAAGCATTATTGAATTGATGCACTTGGGAGTATAATGAAAGTTAAAAATGCTAGTTGGTTATTTTGTGAAAAAGTCAATGTTTGATTATTTTAATTTAAACTTTTGTTAACGATCAGTCTACACACAATCGTCTACGAAAAGAATTTTTTAGACATCGTTATATTGGATTTAACATATATTTTTTTTATCGATTTTGTGGTTTTTTATAAAGCTATTTCAATTCTTATTGCTCCAGCGTTAAGTCTGATTCGACTTTTAGAAGTATGAATCATTTTCATATTCTTATTAGATAATAATCGTTGCATAATAGTCAGTTGCATAAGAGCAAAAAAACTCGCGTTAATTTTTTTAAATTGCAAAAAAACGTATAACAATATTTTTGAGATTCCTGAATAATAATAAAAAAAATTCCTGTATATGCAATTATGCCTTCGATTATTTTCCAGATTGCAAAGGGTCAAGAATACACTTTCTTTTAAATTAAATTTTATGTTTCTTTTTCCAGATATGAGACACCGATAGTTTTCAAATGTTTTTTCTCTAATTTTACAATTTATTTACTCTTATACTTTTTGCCTAGCTCACCAAAGCATACACTCGTAAAATTTACAGTCAATAAATTATTTATTTAGACAAAAAAAAGTGTTTAAATTTATATATTGAGTGAATATTAATTGAAATTTACGAGAATATTCTAATGAATATACACATTTCATACAATAAATGCATTTCTTTTTTATGCATTCTTATTTATAAAAAGATTTAGGATTACAATATTTTTTTTGAAAATTTTTAAAGGGAAAAATCAAATAATTTTAAAAACATAATTTCTATAACGTTGAACATATAAATTATTAATTAGAATTAAAATACTTTTTCCATACCAAAGATTTATTTTATGGAATAATTATATGCATTAGAATAATTTCAAATATTGCAATGCCTTTTAGATTCGATCTATTTCTTAATCATTCCTTAATAAAATAATCAAGGAAGTATGCTGCAATTTTTACTATCGCATAAATATAATGTAATAAAATTATTACAAAAATTTCAAAACAATAGAACGAGACTAAACACTTTGCTTCGAATATCCACTGAATCCTAATTTTTTTTAAAGCCTACATTGTAAAATAATACATAAATATTCTTGTCTTGCAAGAGAACTACTTCTTATTAAATTAACATTAGTATTAGTATTAAAACACTTAGACTTTCAAACAAGTATTTAAAGTGAATAGTTTAGTTTCATTTATATCTGTAATTCTGGTTACATTATTAAAATAAATTTATAAGTAAGACATTAAAAAGATATCTGAATCAGTAAACTTTTTTCAATTTTTTTATATTGATAGGTATTTTGTAATCTTTATGAAAAACAGATAATTTTATCATATATTCGTATAATTTGTTTTTGTAAATTGCGCATGATCATACACAAGATCCTTCATTTTTATATCAAAATACTGAAAGCTTCTTTAATTAATAATAATTTTAAAAATTCAGATGGGAATTTATATAAATTCAACCAAAAATAATAAAATATAATAAAAATTAATTCTTCTTTGAAAGAATTCTGTATTTAGTTGCTCTTCCGAATACTTACCAAACAAACCATGTATGTTTCGAACATTCTTTTTCAAACTAATTTTCTTTCTGCTAAATTCTTGGCAATGTAAATTGCTTTAGGAATGTTTCTTAAATCGAAATTCGAAATATTTGCCAGTTCATCTAAGTTTCTAAGTTGATTAAGCATTTCTAGGCATTGGTTAAAATTCTGGAATGCATTTTGAAAGACGGTCATTTTTTCTTACATTAATCAAAAACTTTTATATTAAATTTATTTGTGTTTCACATTAGGCTTCGATAATCACTAAACTTCTTTAATAAATCTTGAAATGATAATTTTTAAATTGCAATCATATTTATACAGAACAATATAGATGAGAACGAAAAATGTATAGAAAAAGTTTTAAAAATGAAATTTTCAGTTGCGATTAATTAGCTTAATATTTTATATTGAAATTTTGCTATATTTTTATATATTCTATTTATATTTAATTATTTTTTTTATTAATTTATGTATTAAAAAATTTATTATAAAATATTTATAAATTATTTACAAAAATATTTATATTTCAATATCTAATAATTAAAATTATAAATAATCATTACTCAAACTAATAAAAATTATTTTGAAAGAGAATAAAATGACATTTAATACAAATATAGACAGCAGGAGTTAGTTAATAAAGACATAAAATCACACTTTTTTATGAATAAACTAAATAGTACCAAGATAAGAAAGGTTTTATTCAGTGACAAAAAAGATAATTGAAATTTTAGAATTAGAGTGAAAAAATTTAATATTTTTGTTCCAATTCTCTATTGAAAACTTTTAGTAGCCTTTAATAAATGAAGAAAAAAATAATATTTTCTTTTATTTAAGAGAAAAGAACCTGCACGTATATATATCAATAATTTTTATATAGAAGGAATTTAAATGGTATTTAATTTTTTTATTAGATTCTTATTACAATTAGAGAGCTTCTTATTTTTTAAATTAATTTTTGAAGATTATTACATAAAACTTTAAAATTTAATTTCTAAATCTTTTTATGCTCATAAATTTAATTTTAATTAGTTAAATTTTAATTATTTAAAATTCTAAACAAAGCAAGCTAAAATCGTTTAAAGCGAAAAATCACTAAATTATTCACTTAAATAATCAATGGCATTAAAATTGCTTGAATATTATTATTTTTGTTTTCTGCTCACTATTGATTATTCGTATTCACTTAACATGCAAATAAGAATATGTATTTTAAAATAAACATTTACTCATTCAAAACTTCAAATTGAATTCATTTAATTAAGAAAATTGCCATTTTTACAACAGTGAATGAAATCTAAAGTAAATTTACATATGGTTAATAAAATATCATGTTCTCGAACAAAGCTCTATTTTTTTATTTTGTCGATGAAGATAATTTTATTGGAGCAAATGCTAAAAATACAAATTCATTAAAAATAAGTTAAATTGTGAATATTTAATTTTAAAATATAAATTTATATTTTAAAATTAAATACAAAGTTTATATATTAAATAGCATGTATAAATATTAAATAGTATGTATAAATATTAAATAGTATATTTAAATAAATTTAATGTTATATTTAAATTTAGATAATATAATATGTGTATTATATATTATATAATATATTCATTCATATAATATTTAAATTAAATTAATAAATAAAAATTTAATATATTTTCTAGAAGGATATGAACTAACATTTTTTGAATATTTATGCATCTTTAAAAATAAATTAAAAAATGTAATCATTAAAATTACAGTCAAATTTATAATATAAATTTTTAAATTTTAACGTTAATTACACATTCAGAGAGCAAATTACAAACATTTTTGAATTCATTTCAACTTATCAAGTCAAAATGCTTTATAAATTTTTAAACAAATTACTTTGAATAGCTTTCGTATACTTTAAATAATATAGAGATAATTTAACCTATATTCTTTTAAAAAGAGAGAAAGTTCAACTTTGATGAAAAAAACAAATAACTTACTTTCGTGAAAAAGAAGTGACACTTTTTTTTCTCTATAAGCTTGAAAAAAAATCAATATTTATTTAAATGTATAAATTAGAATTTTACGCGAAACTATTCATATCAAATGAAACAATTCATTTGAAAAGTTGTGTTATTTGTGTAGTTAGAATTTAGAGTATGCAATAAAGATGGCAGAATTGTTTAATCTTTTAATTTATTAATTTATTTATATAGGATTATTTTATGTAATTTTTCCTCGAAAAATCAAATAAGATTTTTTTTATATTAAGATGATCAAATTACATTTAAGAAAAAAATATCATATCTCATTTATTGATCTCAATGTAAAACGGTGATTTCAAAATATAAAGATAGGTTTAAGAATTTTTTAAAATGAATTTAGAAATTCAGGAAATTAAATTATGGTTCCTTAAATGTGTGAAATTTTATGCAAAATTTTAATATATTAAAAGAAAAGTCCATTGTTTTATTTCTATTTTTTTATAAAAGTCATTTTAATAAAGTGAAAAATTTTAATAATCAAACATAGGAAAGCAATAATAATATTCCCAAATTTAATTGCTTAACCCATTTTGAAAACTTTTATGAATCAGAAATTAATAAATGAAATTAAATTTCACTGTAAACATAATATAAATCCGATAAATTATCATGTTTGGTTTATTTCCTAATTTCTATACAGAAGTATGAATTAAATTCATAGAATTTTCTCAGATTTCAAATGCTTTCGAAGCATTGAATTTAGAAAATTAATATTTTCAAGTTTTACCAAACTTGAAGATTTAAAAAAAAAGCAATAAAATAGTGTCTAAAATAGAAATCAAAAACTTATTTAAAATTTTCATCAATTCATTACATTCTTAGATTTTTAAATATAAATATATTTCATACCTATAAATTGCTTCAGCCTATCTAATATCAGTTTCATTTAAAATAGAATTTATTATTATTGATGTTTTGATTAAAAACTTGAATTATACTTTGAGTTTGAAATGGAATATATATTTTGCTGTTTAAAAAATGCAACAGCATTTATGGAGTTTTATATTCAATGGCTTATTATAAAAGGATTGTTATACAATTAGCACCGAATATGAAAGATATTTGGATCTATTTCAAAAAATAAAACAATCTAAATTAGCATTACAGCATCACTTTCAGGATTCCAGGAATCATGTTCATTAATAAAAAATATCTTAAATTATATATGTTATTCGAATAAATAATTAAGATTATTATTAATAATCACAACTTATTTAAAATATATTCTACTCTTCAAATATAATGGTTATTTATTAAGAATGCTATTTTCGTCAGGGAAAACTTTTAAACCATTAAAAAAATATTGAAATATTTTATTACCAATTTAAAAAAATTCAATAATATCTATGATTATGCCTTTTAAAATTGATGAACTCATTGCAATGAATATCAAATTAAATGAATATATCACTTATTAACTGAAAAATACGTCATTTTAAATACAGAAATGTATGATATTTGAACTATATCAATAACTTTTAAAATAGAAGTTTTTGAAAATCGGAAATTCGGATTCGTTTAGGTTTCGATTTCGGTGCGCTTTACTTTTAGAACTCCTCTGTTTTTCACATTTTAATACAGCTTATCGAATATCGAACGCGTCTTACCCTGCATTGTGAGATCTCTTCTCTTCTGCCTGCCTGTCAATTACTCTTTGATTTCTGGGAGTGCAAAAAGAGATTCCTGGCTGAGGATGAAGAGCGAAGTCGGGATGGAAGAGGAGGAGGACGCAAAGGCCCTTTATACACCCCGCGCCGGACAATCTGGAGCCTTTGCGTTCAATGGGTGGTCAGGGGTGTGACGTCACAGGCGTGGGTGCCCCGCCCCTCTTCCCTCTTTCTCAAACACATCACTCCATTGTTCCTCAACAGTTTTGAGATTTGTCCTTCTCAGCGACCCCCATTCCGCGAAGTGGGTTAAAAGATTATTTTGATGGAGGGGATGGGGACTGGAATGCGTGGGAAGATTCAAATAAAAGTGTTCCATAATCTCTCATCCCCTTCATCATGCCCATAATATGAGAAATCCCTTTGAGTATGTGTCAGCGGAAATTTCTTGGGATGTTTGTAAGGGCATAGCACATTTGACGGGCAATTAAGAGTTCCATATAAGGATGTTATTGAAATGACCTTGAGGAATGCTTACAAATGTCTGCAAAGTGCCCTGTTTTGACTCAAAGAGCTCATCGTTTACTTTTAACTCATAAGCCGACCACTCTAACGTGATAATACAAATATAATAAACAAAACAGGCGCCATTCTAAGTAATTGGAAAGAGAGAACTGAAAGTTTTAGAATACATATTAAGAGATTTTAAACAAAGTAAATAAATATGCCGGATTATTGGACTGATATTTCAGTGTAAAAATAATAATTGTCACATTTATTTAATATAAAATTTGAGTATGAAATAATCTAAACTTGAATGTTGCATAATTTATTTAAATGCAGAAAATAGTCAAATGTTTCGATATATTATTTAGAATTAATAGGAAAATTAAATTTATTAATCCAATGGTTACTTCTCCTAGCGGAGACAAAAGGAATTAATACATATATTTTAATTTTTTTTCTTCAATAATTCTGATAGTAATACAAACCCTTTAATGATTGTAGGAACAATTATATTCCTTGAGATATTTGAAATGTTACTACAAATAATATTTAAAAGATCTTATAAAGAGCCTACAAGAATCGATAAAAGATCTAATTCATATAAATATCTTGTTGTTTGAAAAAGCTTTAAATCGTCTTGCGTTTTTCATATTACTTAACTTATTAACTTAAATTTATTAAAGGAAATCTATTTAATTTTGTTCGTTTTTAAAGGCAATAAGAGCGCTTTTTGACATGATTTCTAAATATTGATTAGTTTATTAGCATATTAAAACTTTTTTGTTGATTATAGCATTTGTTGAGTTAAAAATTCACTCAAAATATTTGATTCATATTATATGTTTTCCCACATTCTTATTGAACTTTAGCTCGTCATTCTGTTGCATTTTGAATTTAGATTTAATAGTTTGAATTCAGATAAGGCATCACGCAACAAGCTTATATTGAAATGAAACATATTAAAACGAATTTGATGGTTTTAACATTTTTGGCTTTTTTATTTAACGTTTCATCATTGTAACTAAATATTAAATATTAGTTAAATTGATTAATATATAATAAATCTTTTTGATGACATGTTTTTAAACATACCTATATTTGTATTGAAAAAAAATCAGCACATCAACATCAGAAAAAACGACACACCAACGAAAAAGATTAAGTAATCGAAGGATAAATCTCAAATTATTTTTATTTAGAACAAATTGCTTGATATTTTTTCACTATATTTTCGTTTTAAATGAAAACTTTGATTGCGCGGATTCGTCTCTGTTCCCCATCCTTTCAACGGACCCGCCCCCCTTGCGTCATTCCTTTCAGGAAGGACCGGCAAATGGTGATGGCAATGGAAAACTAGTTGTTATTGAGAAAAGTTTCTGAAAGTTCGGCCATTTAACTGCAATGCATTTGAGTACTATAAACCAAAATTGAATCTGAAAGTACTTGTAACTTCCTTTTTGTAAATATATACGTTTGTAGAGAAATACCCTGAAAGTATAAAAGGTCATTTCCATCAAAAAGAAACTACTCAGAACCGCCGAGGACATTTGGATTTGAATTTCAAATCGAAAATGAAATATATAAGAATTTATGATTGTATCTAGAAATAATTGCATTAATTTAAAAAACTCGAAATGTCATGGAAAATATATTTGTTATTTTAAGACATAATAATTAAGAATTACTATCAAATACTTTCTATAATCTTTACAAGCATTTTAAGCTTTTAAATTTATGATAGAAAAACATCTAAAGCTTATGTAAAATTATATTTTAAAAAAAAGTTTTAATCTTATTGATTTTCTGACTTGTAAGGTTTTTTTTTCTTTCCAATTTTGAATTTTTTTTGTCATCATTTACTGTCCGAATTCACTTTACAGATGCCCTTTTTTATTTTCCTGTGCACAAAATGCTCAAAAACAAAGTATTGTATTTGCCAAAATAATTCTGAATTGAGACTTCGATAAATCTCCACGGCTCAAATGTTCAGAATCCAAAATATATTACATTTGTTCTGTTTATGTGTTTGAAAGCAATAGTCAAACAAAGCTTTGAGATAAGCAGCTGAAATTTTGTCTAAGGTAAATTTTGTCCATAACAAATACATATGCCAAAATTTTATATTTCTATCAAATTTATAGTAAAATTCTATTCGAGGACGTCTGGTCGTTCATGTAAAAATGGCTTCAATAACTAGAAAACGTAAAAAATCTAGAAAAAAATTGGAAAAGGGAGTTATTAAATAGGTTTCGCATCTAAACTGTAAATTCTTATCTAATTTTAAACCAATTCAACCCAAGAAAAACATTGTCTGTCATCTTGCATTTTTGCATACATATAAATGCAGTAACTCATAAACAAAATGATTTAAATCATTGAAGTTTGACATAGTATTCTATGTCTGCAAATTTAATTTAGCGTAAATATTAATTTTAATCGAGTTCAAAAAAACATCCAAAATAAATATTTGATTTTCTGATATTTGTGTATTAACTGCATGTCAGGAATTTTTCAACCACTTCGTCGCACTCCCATGACTTTGTGGACTGTCCTGCAAGAATCAGCATGTGGACTGTCTACAGAATAGCTTCACAAATTTGTCGAATCCATGTCACGGTTTTTTTTGACACTTTAGTGCATATGTTAACTATATGTATGGAAAAATTAGAATACCTGAAAATAGAGCTATGTTTAGACTGTAATGCCCTATGACGAGCTCTGTGTATAAGATTTAATTACAAGACTGTTTTAATTTGAATTTTAAAATTTAATTTTTTGGAAATTAATTGAAAAATAATTGACGAAAATATATAACTGTTTACAAACTAAAGTCAAAGCTAGTTAAACTAAAGACAAGCACACAATGCTCATATTTCTTTTAATTTAAATTGGCATAAAGTAGACACGTTTATTAAAACAATTACCATTAATTTAATACTAATTTTTGGGATAATGATAATACATAATAAATCTAATCTTGCCAGTGTCTTAATTAGTTCCAAAATTTTATCTGATTTTATAATAGACATATAATGCCATAGATTATTTTAATTAATGAAATGAGCTTCAAATTCATTGCAATTATGTTTAGTATACCTAAATATACCAAAACCGAATCGTTTAGGATCTTTTTATAAACTTATTCACTGATAGATAAATTGAGTGCGGTTATAATTGCGTAAAATGCTAACTATTTTATTGATTTCATATTCAGCGCAGCAAAATATACCTGAGTGCATTCAATTATAATTCAAAATGGAACCAAATCAATTTGTAAAGCTTAACGTAAGCAATATAATGTACAATAGATTATAATTCAACAACTGACTTATAATGTATTAGTACTTTATGTAAATAGTGGAAGTAGCTATTTGTATTTTGGACAGTTATTTCCTTTTGTGTAAAAGAATCCATTTTAAAAATATTTTTTATATATTAATTATATTGCTATAAATATTAGTCCATTCAACTTTTAATATTTACTTACACATTCAATATAGAATTTTAAAACCAATATAGGCGTTCTTATTAATTTTATAAACAAGCATAAATCTCACCTATTTACAATAATAACTCTTAGTAGTTGCATCAATCCTATCGACATTTTATACTCATAATAAAGATGAAAGAGTGTATTTTTGCACTTTACTGGACATGCTCTTTGACCTAGAACTACCAAATTTGATCAAAAATTATTTTGAAGCGAGATGATGTATATCTGGGAGAGAGTGCTAAGAAATTTCAATAAATTTAAAATGAGATAAATCTTGATATATTTTACGATGTAGTAAAAATGGTTTTAACACCATTTTAAAGTTCAAAAAATGTCTTTTTAATGATGCAATTTAGTTGCTCTAAATTTTTTGAGTCAGATTTAATTAAATTTTACTTATATATTTGTTTTTTTTTTCAGAACAATATTCTCATTATATATATGTGTAAAAAAACGAAACTTTTTCTTTGTTTCATCAAATATTTGATACCATGTTTTTCCTCCATTGTTAACTTTGGAAGAATTTAGTTTTATATCTATACAGTTTACAGGACTAATAAAGAGGTGAGGTTTCAATACCATTAAATTTTAAAGACAGCTAGACAGGAAATGGTAGTGCTATAATATCATAAAAATGGTCCCCATTAGGAAAATTCGTATATACGTTGCAAAGAATGTATCTAACACAATTAAAATACACAGTTTTTAAGTCTAGCAATTTAAAAAATTTCATGGTTATGAAATTTTATCTACTGAAATTAAACATAATAGAAATTTACGGCAAATCAGCTGGCCGCCAAAGGCGACTATTTTTTAAATCTAATTTAAATACTTAAAAAATATATTTGTTTTTAGTATACATTATCTCTGAATCTAATTTTCAAAAAGTTTTATCCAAAATCCATATTATTTGAATTTAATCCCTAGCTATATTTATTTCTTCTTATTCCCTAAAAGCAATGACCATTTTAAATAATGAACAATAAAAATTTCTAAAATGCATCCATTAAAAAAATTAAGAAAACAGATTGAATTGAAAAACAATTTTGAAATTTCTGCAAGGACTAGTTTTTATCTTCCTTTCGTGTCAAGAAATCTATTATCGCAGTTTAAAGTCCATAAAAGAAAACTATTGTAGTAGAACCATGTGATATCAGTGGGGAATTTTTAAAAACTTTTGCTCCTTCAAAAACTTTGAAAAGCAATTACTTTTACCCAAAGAAAGTATGATTGATATCATATAAGAAAACAGCATAAAAATTTTATATAAATCAAGAATAACAGGAAATTTGGCATAATTTCTGAACGTTTAATGTCACTTGTAAGTTTAGAAATGTTATCATAATGACAAGAGATTATTGTTTGTGAAAATTCTTGCACTGGCTTGAAAGAATAGTGGAAAAAAAGTTTGGAAAATTTTTAAATTATGAAATAGCAGCATTGTCTTCTTTTTTAATAATATTTATTTGTCACTCTATCTATCTTAATTATTTAAGTTATTATAGGAATTTGAGTATATTATTAATAGAAGTGCAAATAAATATCATTCAACTTTTTTAATTTCAAATGTTAATAATTGTTTTTATTTTTTAAAAAGATTTTGTTTTATTTCAATTTCTGTTTTCCCAATTCTTAAATATTCAGATACACTGAATTACAATTTTAAATGGTTTCATGAATTTTGTTGTTATTTCATACTTTGGAATGTCATTACTTGAATTAATATATCACAAATAGTAGTGAAATGGTTAAAAGTTACCGAAAATGGTGGGTGAGCTATCTTTCTGTTATATGAACTTCTTGAAATTTTTATTAATATAAAATATGATTATCTTAATAGTGGCTCTCTATAAAGGGAAGCAATTATAATTAATAAAAATATTTCTTATTTTTATTTTTAAGTTATATCGCTTCAGTTCACACTACAGTATTCAAATGTAATAAACTGTCTGAATGAGTATAATGTTATATAATATTTTTATTTATGTAAAATTTTCATTATAACCTTTAAATATATAGGTAATAAAATATAAATTTGTTGAAATGCTTAATTTAATAATCATTAGAAGAAGAACACTCCTTTTTAGGCCTGAATTTAAATCGAAACGTAATCGGTGTCAAAATCTATTATAGGAATTATTTCATAGCAAAAGTTTAGATTTATGACTTTCCGAAATGTAATTTTAATTTTGGTCACTTAATTATTTTTCAGAAAAATAACTTAAATTTATTTTCTGACAAAAGAAAAGAAAAAAAAGATTACGATCATGAAATAGTGAGTAATAAAACGGCTACTGAGCAAAAATACTACTACTATAACGTAGCATATAATATACATAACATGTATGTGTAATGTAGAAATAATAATAATATTTAGAAATTTTTTCAACTGTCTTCTTATAACAGTTTGATTTCGGCTAATTTTGTAGAATTTATTTAATAACGTATACTAGAGAACTACATGCATTTTGAATTTTAGGTTTTTTTTCCAAAATAATTTTTTTTTGGTGGGCAAAATTTCAGATAATTTATAAATGAAGTAGATTAGCTGATTATTTTAAATAGTTTATAAAGATGGTTTTTTTGCAATGAAAAGAGAAACGATGAAAAGTAGAAAGTAAATTATAGTTGATGACTAAAGAAATTCATAAGAATCCGCAGCAATATAAAATATCTTGCTTGTACTTCTAAATTTGATTATATTACAAAGAAAATGAGGAAAAATGTTACCGCATATTACCGAAACGACATTTATTTAGAATCCTGCCTTGAACCAAAGAAAAGAGTGATTAAAATGCAGTCCCAAAAGGCCAGTTTATTAAGATGGTATTTATCCTTCTCTTCTATTCTAAAATATGCTTTTCGAGTTGTAACGACTCTTTAAGTACTTGAGCAAGGCTCTTATTATCCTAGATAAATAAATGGATTAAACGAAATATCACATTACCTTTGACGTAAACTGTTTACGTGTCAAGGCTCAAGAGAAAAGGTCACTTATCAAGGTTCTCTTTTATTTTGGTTTAACCCCCCCCCCGGGGGAACCTCGTAATTCAGCATGAGGTGCTGCCAGTATGGTTGTTGGATCTCGCCAGCAAGGTGGGTACACTGATAGGTGAGGGTCAGAGTCCTCCCATCTATAACTGGGTGTATTTCCTTCGGGGAGGGTTGTACCGTGACCAGTGATGGCCATTAGGACTCAACCACAGTTCCCTCCAATATTGCTGCGGCCCAGTCATTCAGTTTTTATGGTTAATCAGTGTACCTTCGTGGCGGGTCGGAGAGTTTGTCTATGATTTTACTTTGGTTTTATTGAGTTTCTATATTACCTTTGATCCAATTTATCTTTGCTAAGCACATTGATTTGAATTATTGCTTTCTTTGTCTAATGGAACTGAAAATAACTTTTTCCCTCTCTTTATTTTCTTTTCGTCATTTTTTGATAAATATTTGAAAATTATAATTTATTTACTAAGTTTTCCATTTATTTCAAGCCATGTAGTATGTAAATGTGACCCAGTGAATCATAGTAACAGTTGCCGGTAACATGTTGATTTAAAATAGAGGACACTGTACTGTTTATATATGTCTACATACTGTACTGCAAGTTTCAAGAAGTGTTAGAAAGAAATAAGTTAAAGCATATAAACTGTACACATTTTAACATACATTCTTTAATGTCTAACTGAAATGTCGAAAACATAAACAAAACGTTAAAACTAACCGTGTCTAGTTTTTATGAAAATTCACTCAAACTTATTACATTTTTTCCGAATAAATGATTCACAGATATGAAAATGAAATGTAACCTTAAATATATGAAAATCTACTGTTTTTAGATTTTGAAAAAAGTTCTTAATAGGCTATTGCTTCAGTAATGCGTTGCCTTTTGTCATTTAATTACGACAAAAGGAAACTAGGCCGGATAGCCACGAACCAGATTCTCGGGAATGTATTTTAGTTAATTAGCATTTTACTATTATCTAAGAGTGCTTATATAGTTTGCATTAACAGAACATATTATTTATTTACGCTTTAATTAAATATAAACGCTTTTTGATTTCCCTGTAATTCAGTTGACGTGCATCTATAAATCCATCCAGTTAAAATCAGTATGTTAAGAGCCTTTTTTTGTTCAATAAGCCATAAAATGATAAGATTTATGTGAGAATTTCTTTTCAAGAAGGAAGCATATCTTTTACCATGATGGAGAGTTCATTTTATAGTGATGGATTGTCAGCGTTGAAATTTATGCATTTCGGAAAAGTCCTTAACATTTTACAGCTTTTATTGAAAGCACAAAATCACTGTAGAAGGAGTTATTTTTTACGAGATTCTGTTTAAATAGTTATTTTTCTACATATTTAGTTAATTTTGTTCTTTTTTTTAAAAAAAATAAATACTAAATGAATTTAGAAAAATGTGTTAATTGAGATATTGTCAAAAAGTCCTAATTCACAAGAATGTCGCATTTTGTTAAAGAATACAAATTAGATGCAAACTCATTTGAAACATTTGAACAAAACTACTTCATTAAATTTCTGTTGTTGTTGGTTGTTCTGGCACTTGAAATGGTCAAGCATGCTGAGGTAATCAGCGATTCAAGCCCAATCAGCGTCTCTTTTTTTGTAGTTGAACTTTTGAGTATGGACTTAAGAGTTGGACTCAGGAGTACGACTTTTGCTATTCACTCATCACATTCGCTTGCGCAGTCTCTTTTTACAGGTAGACACTTTCACACACCGTACCGATAGAACACAGAAGAACAACCATTCCCCAACAGGGATTCGAACCCGGGAAGCTCAGATCACGGGGAAGAAGCACTACCTCTTTACCAGGACGCCGGTTCATTAAGATTTAATATAAGAATGCGCGGCGAACTCAAAATGCAAAAATAATTAAAAAAATTAATGAACAGTCAACTGGAATGGATGGAAGTATCGTAGAGCAGGGAAAAGAGAAATATTTATCGTATGGCTATTTATTACAAATAGATGCAAAAATAACTTCTTAAAGAAAAATGCATATCCAAAATTTCCATTCTCCATTATTACAAATAACATATACTTCAAAATGAAAATTCAATGCTCTAACTGATGGAAATTTTCTAAAGGACCTAATCGCGTTTAAATGATGTTTGTTTTTTGAGTCAATAAATTCAGAATCGAAAAAAATTATGTTGCCTATAATTTTATGCAGTAGTCAGTCTTTATAGTCATATTTAGTAAATGACTATAATGATTGAATACTGTAATAATGAAAAATATGTTTGACATGAAAAAAATCTCAACAAAATATATTTAATGCGTCAAAATGTCATTAAAATCGTATGACCATATAGTCAGACCGTTTCAGACACCTAAAATGTTTGCGTGACTAAAATAATCTGAAACCTGAAGATTATAATAGTATTTAGATTAATATGAATTCTATTAATAGGCGCCTAAAGAAACAGCAGTTGTTTAAAACAGAGAGCTCCCTAGAATGAGCCATTAGTTGGTCTAAAATATTGAAATTCAAAAAATTTAAAATATTAATAAAAGATTAATATTCAAATTCACGAGCATAAAATACGAATATTAATAAAATTGAAGAGTATGGGAAAATTAAGACTTAACAAATTTTTCAGTAGCTTATTCACTCAAACAATACAAAATATATATGACTTGCGTTTTTAGTTTAGTTATATTAAAGTTGGGTTTTAAAGCACAAGTATATTTATTGTTTGTTGGAACCTCGTAATTTTGAATCTCGACCAGATGACGAGGACGACCCTGAACTGGCCTCTCCTCTCCTAGCTTCTGCTCGACTCCAGTGGTGGGGGACGTTTGGTCCTGACTCAACTCAACTGATACCTGACGTTTGGTATCAACTCAACTGATTAAGCGTGCATCGGAGCCGGTTACACGGTCTTTCTTTGATGGAATCGGGTCTCAGACATTAAAAAAAACCGAATCCGAAGACGAGAACTTACCATTAGATAGTAGTGGCTGTCTCTATATAACTTAAAGCATTCTAATTAGAAATATATGCGTATCTCAAAAAGTTCAAATAACTATCAGGCAACCCTTCTATTAACACTTTGGTGACCGGCAATTTTACACAGAAACTATGTCATGTCACCGGTTACTTTTTTATAATTGAATATGAAAGTAAAACGTTCTAAAAAAACTCCAATGTATTTTATTTATACTGAATGAAATGAAATTAAACTTTGGACATATTTTGTACATCAAAAAGTTCTTCGCCCATACGTTCCGTCATGGTTGAAATTTTTGGAATTTTACTAAAATTCTAATAAAAATGTAAATACTAGGAAAAGTAATTTTTCTGTTATAGAGGGAACAAGACTAAACACGATACGCCAAGTTTTTGCAATGTTCTATATCGCCTTCGGCGTTATAAATTGAAACAGATAATGCAAGTGCAATGACGAGTTAACTCGTCACCGATCAACAACGTTTGGACATGAAAAGACGTGTTAACTCGTCACCGGTCAGCAAAGTGTTAATACACTTTTCCTAAGTGTCGTTAAAAATTAATCCTTTCACATGTAATATCATCTTGGCTGTTAGTGCTTTTTTTGCACTTATTTCGTATAGAAATATGCATATTGTCAACTCATCTGATGATGATGTCGTGTCCGTTTTTTACCGCGGAAAGAGGGGTGCAGTAGCTTCTGAGGGTATGAACCCCTGAGCACCCGAGGGCAGAAGTTTGACTTCTAGCTCAAATGAAGATGAATCACACACACATACGCTTACACAGCCCCTTTTTACAGGGGGGCACATTCACACATCTCACAGAAAGCACACAGAAGAACAACCATGCCCGAACCGGGACTCGAACCCAGGACCTCCAGAACACGAGGCAGACGCGCTACCTCTGTGCCAGCAAGCCGGCAACTCATCTGATCTTATCGTATATTATCAATTCATTGATATTCTTTTTATTCTTGAATTCTGATATCTTACAGCCCATTATATATACAAAATTACCAAGCGTTTGATATATTATTGTGTTGCATTATGGCAAAGCGGAAATGGAAATTGTAATTCGTTATACGTCATTTTTTTATTGCAGTAACTTTGACGAAATGAGAGAAAAAAATTTCTGTAGATCAATGAAACTTTGAATATTTTATAGTAGAAAATTAAATTAGTATGATAAATGAATTTTCTAAAGCAGTGATTTGTGTCTCCGAATTGATCGATTTTCAGCTCTTTGTTTTATAAGATTCAATTCAAAAGTAACACTATTGCTACTTCGGGACGGACCTCGTAATTTTGAACCGTGATTGGATAGTGAGGACGACACCGGTGCTGACACTCCTCCCTCTCTATGACACCCTAGTGAGAAGGCATTTATCCCCGCCATATTTAGCGTGCGTCAGACCCGCTTTTAAGGCATTTCTGGCATTTAAGGCATTTCTGTGGTGAATCAGGTCTAGAACCTCGAACTTTCTAGTTCCAAAGCCAAGACCTTACCACCAGGCCCTTGCAACCCCCTCAGCTACGGAAGTTTCAAATAATTACCTCTTAAAAATGACAAATGCTATTGCATGAGCTACTAAATAAATTCCTGCTGTCATTCCCAGCTTGTTTATCGAAAAGAACAGAATAAAATCTCTTTTTTTTAATCTCTAAAATTAATATTTGTATTAAATTCTAAAGCCGTAAATATTCAGAGTGATGGCAATAAGAGAAAAAAATCATGTAAACTGAAATAGTGGAATCGCAGTTTAGCAGCGTTTAATTCGTTATAACATTATATCATCTTGAAAATTCTCATTGATACTTACTAATGTGTTTTCAGATGAAGTAAAAATATGCATAAATGAAGACAGTTCGAGAAAAATTAGCCTCCACGCCTTTTGTTAATAATATTATTATTCATGGAAATCATGAACACTCTTACTGAAATCAGACTTTAAAAATCAGGTTTTGGAACTAAATTTAAAGAATATCCACAAGAAATATGAGATAGATTTCTTAAAACAGCCTATCAAAATGTGTTGTTAATTAATTACTATAAATAAAAAAATTTGAGTTGACTAAGCAAAAGAAAGATTAGTGAAAGTTAATTTTTTAAAAACAAACAATATAACAGTTTAATAGTAAAAAAAATTATTAAAAATAGCAATGTATATTTTAGAAAATTATTAATGTCATATTATATTAATGAAAAATACAGCAGTATCTCGCAGTATCCCTTTGAAATGTTCAAAAATAATTAATTACATGTAGCTTACATACAATTGTGAATTCGACGAACTTTTATCTCTAAACAATTTAATCTTGTATATGATTATAATATAAATTTTGAAAATGAAATTTAACTATGAATTAAAGTGCGCGTTTTTATACATGCATGCGCATGAAAATTACCCACTGTTAAAACTATTGCTAATAAATCTGCGTTTCATAAATATGTATGCTTACTTTTTGAAAAAAATCATTGAATCTAAATTTTAAAAATTGAGACTTAGAAACATTAAATTAAAACTTCACAGTGAGTCAGTTTTAAAATAAACAGCAATATCTTCAAACTGGGAAAAAAAGCATTCATATAGTAAATGTTAAATTTCGTTTTAGATAAAGATTATTAAAAAACAATATTCTGACTACATTTCTCAATCATCAAAATTGAGAAAAACAGTCTAATTTCCTTTCGCCGTTTTCGGAAGAAAGTAATTCAGAAAATTTTCGAAATATTCTTTTCAATTTAGTATTCAATATCTTGATTAAAAATATTCATGAATAATCTTTAGCGATGTCCTTACTTTTTCAAAGTTGGGACTAGGGTAATTGGAGGTGTAGTAATTTTTGAAAAATGGAGCTTTTCTAAAAACGCAATCTTCAGTTTCTCTCTTATGTATTTCTACGAAACTTTCAAGAGGTAAACATTTGCTAGAAAATAACATCAAACGATTATTCAAATGCAATATACTTAGAACCCAATCATTCTTTGCAATCTTTAAACTCCAATGATTGAAAATGTCTGCCTACTCTAACAACTAAAAAAATTAATTTTCTTTAAGATAGTCTTCTTAATAATATTGATATAAATCTATTACATACAATCTGACTCAAATAATATTTATAGAAAATAAAACTGAATTGAAGAGGGAGCAAATCGTATTTTCAAACTAATTATGAATTGTGGACTCTTTCAAAAACTAACATCGCTGCGAAAATGAGAAATATTAAAAGATTAATAAAAATAATTGAAATAAAAATCACAATATTGTTACGAATTTATAATGCTGCTTCACAAAACGGTTAGTTTAATCATTAGAAAGACCGTTTTACGATCAACTTTGTTGGATGCTGATTGGATGGGGAATAAATAATCTCATTGTTTGGCGACTATTTGGCGACGAATTTGACGAGTTTTGCAACAAAATAGATAATACAGGAATTTTCCAGTCTTTTGGTGGTAGAGCCCATAGGAACCGAGGTATGCATGATTGTTCTAAAACCATCTCTACCCGGCTCCGAAAACTATAAAAAGCCAGCATTGTAAGCTGAAGATAGCCATGCATAGAGTCGTCAAGAGATTTAGAGTCAATGGCGAATAGTTGTATCAGTCCTGAGAAACGCAAGCATTTGGTGAATTATTCTTAAGCTGAATCTTAGTGTTTATTATAGAATCAGCATTGAATTGTGTGTGGAATATCCTGTCGTATAGCAGTAAGTCCATCGTTAGATAAAGCGAAAGCGAGGAAACAGTGCAGAATTGCAGACATTTGGAAAGATCTTAGAATGTAGCTGCATAGATTCCTTCTTCCTGCTGAATTCTGTCTGGCCACTTTGTGTGCTGCGATTGTTATCATTACCAATTTCTACGTGTGGGTTACTATTTTTATAAGTGTGCTGCTGCGTATTGCGT
Source organism: Argiope argentata (assembly GCA_026289955.1). NCBI lineage: Eukaryota > Metazoa > Arthropoda > Arachnida > Araneae > Araneidae > Argiope > Argiope argentata. Next base: position 6,578,892 of record JAOUZG010053093.1, read on the forward strand.
GTGTGCTTACCGGCTGTATATTTGTCGCCTGTGTATTCATGTTTAATAGAAATCGTTGTCTTTTGCTACTGAAGCCTTCTGATTGTGTTACAGCATAGAGCCACTACAAGAAAATCCATTGGCTTTACGAACTCGGTGGAGGAAATTCCGTAACAATATTCTCAAAAAATTTGATTATCAATATGAATAAGGTGAATTGCATCAAAACTATAAATTAACCTTTGCTCCCATCTAATTTTAATAATATAATAATTTTTTCCTTGTCATTGTATTTGAATAAAATTTCAAACCTTTGATATACTTTTAGGGAATTTTTCCAACGTTAAACATACAATAAAAAACAACAACGTTAAATATACAAATAAGATCGCATATATTATTTTTCGCAGATTTCACGATGGTGTTCATATAAGGCATGAGTGAACAAGGTGTGGTAAACTACAGCATGACGAACTTTTTCCCTGTGTATAGTAATTTCAGCAGCTAATTTAAATTGTTCTTCTGATTTCATATTTTCATTCAGATTTGATTTTTTCGGAAATCCACTTGAATTTCCGTCTTAAACAATATGACGAAAATACTTGAACAAAACTAATTCATTAGAAATCTCATACAACCTAGAAACTTACAAGTGGCAAAGACCCTGGAGACTAAATTTAGTTTTTTAGACGAAATAATGAATAAGTTCGTATAATAGCATTAAAGATGGTCATATATCAATTATGAGTGTGGCTTGCTATAATACGTCTACAACATCTACACTTGAGAATATTTTTCGACAAATTAAAAGCTTGGTGATTAGCTATAATCGAATCACAATGAAGAAGTAAACAAGGGGTGATCAGCACTGAATCTGCTATTTTATTTTCACTGATAATATGGATTTCAAAAATAAATTAAAGACAGCTATGAAATAGAAAAATTTCTTTTAAAATCACGCAGGATGTATTGGAGATTATCAGCAGTGATGTTAACTTCTTCGACACTGTGAGCATTGGCCATGAGATTTCTGTTTATTCACATGTATCAGAAATCAAGTTGCTGACTTGACGTGGGTAACATCAAACGTTCCAGGGGCAAAAAATTAAAAAGGGTCCACAGCCATGTCCAAGTCTTGCTTGCAAGATTATTTGATTCCGAATCGCCTCAACCGCTTAGGTTTAATAGTAATTTTCCACAGCTATTGGATTCTGGGCTCAAATTTGAAGACGACATCACGGATCAAAAGTTTTAGAAGAATAGTTTGGAACTTCGAAAAATTAAAACTTACTCAGATGTCAGCTAATTAAACTCCACACCGATAAAGCTCTTTACAAAAAAAATAATTCAGGGACTTTGTGAAAATGTATTTTGTATTATTTATTTATTGATTGTGATTCAGCATTCGGGGCATAAGCGCATTTACGGTTCTGTTCTTTAATCTCTATCCTTAAAAATACTACGAATAATAAAGTGAAAGCAATAAAACAGATGGGCAACTAATAAAATTAAATTTGTCAAAATATTTGTATTGTTCTAATAGAAGATAATTTATAAAACTTGTTTTTTAGAAGATGACTTATTTGACATAATGCTAATAACAATTTTTTAATCTATCTGTCTGCGTTCTGCACTCCTAGGCAGCAGTTAATGGATCCTTTTATTTGAGGCATCATAACATTTCTGTTATTAAAAGGATATATTCTTCCAGAATTGCAAATTTAAGGATTGTAAATTAAATCGTTTATTATTTTTTAATACATTTCCAGGACCAGCAATTCAGCAGCATTTCTCGAGCCGAGACTCTTAAGAACCGTCATTATTCCCTCGCCTTTCTTTCGGCCTGCTTAATTGCTGTCATCTGGAGAGTAATTAGCCTTGAACAAAGATGTTTCGCTTTTACAATAGAGTGGCGAGGCATGAAAGTGCTTCGGTAAGAGTTTTCGGGGCCTTTCATTACTAACCTCCACTCGGAATCATACAAACATCCGTTTTGTGAGTTAAAATAAAGAGAGCAGCTTTTCTGAATATTAAGTATAGTAATAGGATATTCTTAAATGAACTATATATATCTTAGAAAATAATCTCAGAGAGATAATTGAGAAGTTAATTGAATAGAAATAAACAGATATTTATACTAGCTTTAAAATAACGTGAAGAAACAGATGATATCATTATGAAGAAATCGGGATTTATTCTTAACTTTTAAAGAAATGGTAGTTATTATTTAAAATCGAATATTCCAAATTGATATTCCCGAATATTTTCTTTCTAGAACGCAAAAAAGAAAAAGTTTTGTAACAAAAACTCTCACACGGATTTTTAAAAAAACAAGTAGAATAAGTAAGTATTTAATTGATGTCATAGACGCATTATATTTTACTGTTGTAAGAAAAGAAATTCTATCTATTAAAAATCGAACGTTCTCATATTCAATTTTTCCATATTTTCAAAAAGAAAAGAAAAAGGAAAATCCATACAAAACAAACCAATTTTCTTTGCATGATGCGCGAATTTTCAGATAATGTTACTTCATAGGCAGCAGGATATTTGCAATCGATCGGCAAAGAGATAACGGAAGGCCCACCTAGAAAGGGGGGGAAATAAATGTGCTGCTCTTTTATCAACAAACTTTTTGGATATTCAAGATATTGGCTAAAGGGAAATGGAAAATTAATTAGATGGCAATGTAAGCATGTCGAATAGTTCATGAAACATTTTAAAATCTTATTTCAGTTTAAAGTACTTCAAGATTAAAAATTGTGTTTTAACATTTAAACATTAAAAAAATTACATCAATTTTGATTTCTCTATTTATTTATCGTCAATGCTATAGATACACTTCTAATTTTTGCTTTCTTGTAAGCGAAGTGTAATGTATTGCATCCAAACAATTTGAACAAGAGAATTTGATGAATCTCTATGCTTCAGACCTCCATGAGTTTAAAAAAAAGCATATTTATATAGAACAGAATATCTATGAACACGATAACTGAGAGTCTTCTGAGCTAGACAGATGAAATTTGGTATAAGGATATGTATTTGATTTATTAAAGTTTAATCAAATTTTTACATTTCACTCAAATTTGATACATTCCGTTAATAAAAGGTCTGTGTATAAAAGTATGGTCTGTTAATAAAAGGTCTAATCTGTACAAACACAAGTGAACCGAAAGCTTTGAAACTTAAAGAGCAAGATCCATCAAATTAAGCATACAGATTTAATGTCTTTATAGCAAATCCGTACCAAATTTTGAATAATACGTAGGCAGTTTGATTTCTGTATGTCTGTATTTCCGTTTCTTGTGAATGCAACAACTCATGAAAGCAATGATTTAACTCAATTAAATCTAACATGGGATCTTGTGACCACAACACTAATTTCTTGACATATTTTTGTTTAAATAGGTTTAAAAAAAGAGAATACAAAACATATATTATCATGATTTATTCGTAAAGGTCCTGTATTCATACAACAGATTTCGGAACCCTTATTCGAAAATAACATGCGTAGAATTCACAGCCTTACCCAAGATTCACAATGTTTTTGGAGGGGGTGAGCTTTGAGGAGACCACTCCTATCGTTTTTCTGTATTATTGGTCTTTAATTAAAGCTTTAATTTTTCTATTTTAATCTCGTTAGATACAAACTGACATTTCTTCTGTTTTGTCGGTAATAATCGTCATTCATTAAAAGCCTGATTTGTATAAATTATCATCCGTGTAAAATATTATTGTACAAATTACCATATTTAAAATTTCAAATATCAATCAACGCATGATATTAAAATTAGTAAATAATGAAATTACACTTTGGCTGTTGTGTTCATCTAATATTAGACCTTATTGTTCACAATTTAAACACAAGGTTTTTAACCCTTTGCCCACCGAAAATAATTAGAGGCAAAATTATTCAACTAATGCAAAGATTTGTTAATTGCTATGAAAAATAAATATACATAATTCTTTCAAATCGAATTTCTTTGAAAAATTAATCTACATCTCTTAATCATTATGTAGGCGTTTAAGTAAAACGTCAAAATGATGCATTATCTTAAATGGTCAGTCATAGGCACCATCGGAGTGCAAAAAGGTTAAAACTGTAAGAGTTTTAAGACAAAGCGAAATTTTAAAATAGCAAAGAGCTTTCTTTACGTTTGCAGAAATTTCTTGGTACAATTATAATTTTAAAAATTAGATTTATTTTTTAAAACACTTTAGTTTTAGAAGTGCTTTTCTTTAAAATGTAAAAAGAAAAAGAAGTGATTTTATTAAGAATTTTCAAAAATTTTACTGCTTGTTAAAAGTGAAAATTTAATTCGTTTGTATCTTTTTGAATGATAATAAATAGAAAGATGATCTTCGGATATTCTCCTTTTTGAGTGGTAGGGACTAACAATAAACAAATAAGTGAAAATTTGAAATAGTGTTTCAGTTGGTGCTTTACTAGCTACACCGTTATTTCTAAAGCTACTTAATTTGGCATACACATATTTTAGAAAAAAAATTTCAAAATTTTAATAAGCCATTTGTTTTATAAAAAAAAGTATCATTAATGCTTTGTATTCAAATATGTATAAAATATTAATACTTCAAAAGTTAAGTTTACACTCTAAAAGATTGAAATTGGCTGTCTAATAACCTAATATAATTTTTTTAATCCTTAATTTTCTCAAAATTATTTTTTATAATATTGAAATGTTTTTCAAACTTTAAAATTTATGAAAAAAAACTGTTTGCTCTATTTTATAATGGTGAACTACATTTGAGATTTAATTTCGCTTTTATTTCTTAGTACATTCACGGAAAATGATATTTTATTTAAATAACAATTTTTTTTGCTTATTTGATTAAAATATTTAGATTTTGACTTGATTTTACAGAACAGACTTTCACATAAATTTGAGCACTTTATTTTTTTATAATTGATAGGTTCAACATGCATTAAAAAAATATTTTGAATTGTAAAATAGTCTGTATTGAGAAGTTTAATAGGTGTGAAACAAAATATTGCTCAATAAAATGCTGAACGCAGAGAGCAAATAGCATATAAAACTCCACAGTGAGTTAAATTGGTTGCAAAATTTGATTAACAAAAAATAAATTCACCAAATTGAATACTTTGGTTGCAATATTCATAAAATAATGAAACATTTCCTTTAGTTATTCCTTCTCACATTCAAATTTCATTACAAATGGTTTTTTTGAAATTAAAAAAAATTAGTAGTTTTGAAAGCATTATTACGCACTGTCTTGTCTATTTTATCCCTTTAGATCATCATGTATTTAACGAAATCATTGTCAAATTGCACGATCTATTTCTAATTCTTGAATAAAAAATACTTAAAAATGTAATAAATTAAGTAATTTTTTAAAAATGCTTGCAAATTTAAAATAAATACTTTCTGACGGAAAGTACCTAAGCACTCTCCATTAACAGCGTATTATTTATTTGAGCTTAAATTTTTATGGCACATTGCCAACTGAAATGATTTATTTTTTCAAAACATTCATCTGTAAGAATTTCATACATTATTTGTTTCATACATTCAACCTTTTTTTTCCTTCACTGAATGGTGCATTTAAAGAAATTATATATTTAAAGAACAAATGCAATATTTTGAGTACATAAAATGTTGTATCGGTAATAACATAGCGAAATTATCAAATAGTTGTAATGAATTAAAATAATTTTAGAAAATACATGCAACAACTACTCTAATAAAACTCTTGATTTCTTGTTAGAAAGTTACAATTACAGTATTAAAGTAAAATATTCTATTTACGATAAAAGAAATTCGAAAACACTTGTTAATCTAGAAATTATAGAAGGAAAGTTGCATAGTAGATCAAATAAAAGGCTCTAATTAGATTACAACACAAAAATTCCGGAAACTTGTCTATTCTATTCATTTTGGCCATTGATCAAATTTAATTAAATCATACGATTTCTTTTTTTCTTCGAAAGCATTTCTAATGCACATCTGCGTTTAGCAAATTTCTGAATGATTTTTTTCTTTGTTAAAATGTTATTTTCTCGTCTATACAAACTGTAGAATATTTGGGTAATTAACTATTCGTTTGATTCATTTATTGACGTTAAATCAAATTGGTAATTATAGTAAAAAAGAAAAAAAATTCTTATTTATAACTTTGGTTTACGCTTTCGTAAACAAAGGTCTTTTAGGAAAAACTGGACATTTGTATGCTTTTGATCCATTATCTATTTACTTAAAAGAATTATCTGATGTCAATGAAAGAATTCGTTAAATTAATCTTTCTTCATGAAATTGTATTACCAAACGACGTGATGAAGTTCCTCCCATACCGAAAGAAACAAGCATTTAATGACAAAAAAAGAAATGGAATTTATTTTTACGATAAAAAATACTGTTCCAAACGACGGAAAGGACTACAAATAAGTTATAACAAAATATTCAGTGAAATAAATCATTATGTTTGCCCTTATAATTCCAGTGATCAATTTAGTTCTTGACCCCGTAGCAGAAAATTCGACAACGGATAATGCTTTATCTGACTCGGGCTCCCTGTAACATCGAAATAAAATTCTAATTTTTTTCACGGAAATAAAACGTTTGATAATTTTAATAACTGATGCCAAAATTAGTAACTTAATCGTGTATAGTATGGCTAAGGTCAATCCCAAATTTCTTCTTCAGACCAGAATTCAAAAACAAGCTGGTCATCCCTGAGAACTTCTTGCTTAGAGTGAAGCTAACATTGTTACTGAACATATAGTGAGATCCTTGGCAAATGTTTTTGCAATTTATCTGGCATATAGAGCATTTCATAGTCAAATCTGAGATTTAGGCTCGTTGTTTTGAGCCGATTGATATCAAAATTTGCCATAAAATCGCATATCAAATTTCATATATTTAAATTATTACGTGTTTAATTTATTCGTGTTTATATTATCTAATAATGGAGATCAACGCACATTCAACATATTGTTGGACTTTGAAAAAAATTTCATTAATGTCTGTATCGATGTCAGTTCTGTTTGCCAAATTTAATTTATCTCAGTCTCTACGTTTTACAATTATCTTGTTTATTTCTATTCAAACTGCCGGATAGACAGGCTTCCTCTGAATAGAATTTCTTATATATATATAATACACTTCCTTTACGTATGAAAACCTAGCGACCTATCCGCTCAAACAATCGAACCAAAATTTCAGAGATTTTTATTTGAAGGTATGAGCTGGAGGTTGTGATAAATCTTAACAACGCAGAGCTCACAGCTACGGTTGCATAAATAGAATTTCAAAATTTTCGAATGGCAACAACAACTTTATCCTTGCACAAATTAAGAAGCGTGTTGAAAATTCACAAAAGGTCTTGGAACGATTAGCGCGCGACGAAAATTGCCAGCGTAAAGCATTTGCAAAGAAAAGCATTATGAAAGACCAATGACAATGCAGAAAGAAGGACCTTTCACGCACTATGCTTAATTCATAGAGTTAACCAATATAAGCAGCATTTGCAAAATACCACGGGAAAAGCATTGCTTGTGGAAAAGCAATTTAAAAAGCTTTTCACAGAAAACAGTTGGGAAGAATGTCTCTACGGTCAAATCTGCGATTGTTCCATCAAGATGATGCCTACAAAAAAAACGAGGTAAATTGATAAAGCTGTTTCATATGAACGGGGAATATGCTGCTAAAACAGTGCGAAATTATCAGTGAAGTCCCAAATTAAGACAGTTTCCATGTTCCGTAATAAGTGCAGGGATTTAGAAAGAAAATTTGAAGAAACTGGATGCACTTGCTATCCGAAGACCATTTGTTCCAATCGGAGATGTTGCGGAAATGAATAACACGATTACTGACAGGTCCATCGTATACTGAAAGAAGTGTTGCTTACAGTTTGGATTTACTGAAAACCGCAGTTCTCAGGCTTCTGCTCTCTGTTCTGCGGAGGTTTCCTTGTCGGTTTCAGGTCGTCCAGATGTTGCAGTCTGGAGTAACTGCTTGTGGACTTCGCAAATTTTTCCGTCATCAGATATGATGAAGATGAAAGATGGCCGCTGTGGATAATACCAACTGATGAGGTACACTTTTTTTTAACTGGAAACGTTAAAACTAAGAATTGTGTTCACTGGGTTGACAAAAACCCTCACAATGAGCACCAGTACCTTTACACGAAGTGGCTGTGCGGTGCGGCATTGCTAGCGCATTTGTTCTCAGGCCGTGCTTCTCCGAAGAGGTCACTACCACAGGTTTGACCTCTATCTTAAGCGCTCTGTATAAATCAAAGTTATGGAATTACGTTATTCTTGAATTGCAGCAATGAAATGTCATTAGTGACATTGTATGGTTGGAGAATGCGACTCTTCCACACGTTGCCCAATGTGTTCGACCAGTGCTGAAACAATATTTTGGTGATAGAATCATCTCTTCTAACTTTGCAGTTTCATGGCCACCGGGATCCCCCGACAACACTTCTGTGAATTTTTGATTCTGGGGTTATCTCAAATCTAAAGTGTATACGCCTGGTCAATGAGATGTGTCAGAGTTCCATAACACGTGAAATTGTGCAGATTCCTCCTTTCATGTTACGATCGGCATTGCTGTCCACAATCTTTCAAATGCAAAGCGTCGCCGCCTGAGAAAGTGAACACATTGAAAACCAATAATTATAACTTTCCATTCCAAAAGCCTTTTTTTCTCTTTCCTCTCTGTATTGTCATTACTCCTTAATAAGGCTCTTCTTAGCAAATACTTTTCGCTGTCAATTTTCGACACATGCTAATCGCTATAACGAAATTTGTGGTTTTAGAATACGCTGTGGTGAAAAGTGAGAGTTGCTATTCGAAAAGTTCGGAGTTCTCTCATTGTAACCGTAACTGGCAACTCTGCGTTGTTTAATCATCACAATCTTCAGCTCATAACTTCAAACAACCATGTCTAAAATTTTGGTTATATTGGTTCAGCGGAGAAGCTCTTAGGGTTTGATAAATGTTAGAAGTTTTTTTACCACTTTGTATATGTTATGCGTCTAAATCTAAGCGTTTTTGAATTATCTTTATATCTTTGTCAGGGATAAATAGACAGACATTTTTCAAAAAATTATTTTTTGAGACCAAAATTAAATTAAACATGGTAATTAGTCAAAATCTCAAGTTCGATTTTTTTGATAATTGCAATATTTTCTCCGTATTTCGTGTGTTAGTAAAGTATTTAAAAAAAGTATTTGCCATTTATTTTATTCTTCATATGCAATTACACCGAATTCCGGTTTCCATTCTTTTGAGTAATTGCATCATCTTTCGAACACATAATGCAGAATTATGCTCAATAGTTTGGCAATAATTAAGTTTTGAAATTCATTTGGTATCTTACAGAATGGAACCATAGATGTCAAAATATTAAAATAGACAATTTGTAGTGGGCTTGTCATGTGTTTTGATTAACCTTATATGAATCATCAACATATTTTAGATAGAAAAATTATATTTTTCACTAAAAATGAGTCAAAGGAATTTTATTGAAAGAATGTCAAAATTATTTTACTCAGAAGGAAAAAAAGCGCCATCAAATAATTTTTAAGACATCTACCTAGGTTGCCAAGTCAGGTTTTAACTAAAAATTATAATTTTATTTTATTATTGTTTCCTTTAAAACATTATTTAATTAAAATTCCAAATCTATGTTTGTTTTGTTTCTACTATAATTATATTCGAATATATAGATATTTTTTTAAATCAACACTAACGGAAACAAAACCAAAAGTAGCTTGGAAATAATGGAAGCAAAGCTGATTTTCTCTGTAAAGTCTCCTGGGTACAAGAAAGGTCCAAAGGCATTTGTGGTCCAAAATATTTTGTAAAGCAAAATAAAGTCCAAATGCTAACATATGTTACTATAGTAAGTTTATTTAAAGCGTGCTTTTATTTTTGTTATTGATTATTTAGGAAAATATATTTTTTCAGTCCTTTTTTATGTTCAATGTTTAATATAGCATGTATATTTAAACCTTCTGTGCAAAATGCCTGACCGAAGATAATTCTTTATTAATTTTTAACATTCTAGAAGGATGCTCAGCGCTCCCTATCTTTGAAGTAATTAATTTAAAAACATATGAATTCATTTGAAATGCTTCTGAATCTTTCTTCTATTTGTGAATTAACGATATAAATTATACTGTTAAAATATCATCTAAATTACTCAATTGGGTTTTCTAGCTTTAACTTGCTATTTCTGAATGCGATCTTTTTTCTTTTTCAGAAAAATGTTCTGAAATATCCTAATTGCACACTATTATTTTCTTTTCGTCTAAAAAGGCATTAAACTTTTGACTTTAGTTTTAAATTTAATAACTAAGGTTGAATTAGTCAAGAACAATTGCTTTTGATTTAAATAATTTATTGATATTGATAAATTTGGATTGAAAGCCATTCTATTAAACATGAATTAAATGCACTTCTTGTATTGAATCCCACATACTTTTAGCTTCTGTAACTGTATTTGAACCAACAAATTCTTTTAGGATATTACTAATTTATTAAAACTATGTATACACTGTTTAAGCCGAATCTGTTTTAGCTTCCTAACGGGTGTTATATAATGGTTTAAGAATAATGTTTCTGAAGAATTTCCTCGCTTTTTGTGGTTGCAGAAAATAAGCAATATAAATGCTGCAACATCCAAAAAATGGCGTTAAAAATGTGTTACTGAAAGCAGCATCACAAATTAATAAATTAAAAGAATTCAGATGTAAATTACATTGGGAGTATAAATTGCTTTGGGTGCAAACTAATTATTATAGACTGCGCACCTTATATTTTTCTTTTATGTTATTACCATTGTGGTATGCCTGAACAATTTATAATATCTAAAACAAGCTTATTTAATCTTTTTATATAATTTTTTCTAGACCTCCAGTCACATTAGTTATTTCTATAAGCACTGTAACTAACCCTTATAAAGTTAATGTGTTTCTATTATTCTTGATGTTCCTATTATTTCTTGAATTCCTCGAAGTGAAAAATTATTATTTGCTAAAATAAGAATCAATCTCATTCCTTGAATTAGTTAAGTTCCCCCGTTTCTTTATTTATAGTAACTTGATTCGTTTTATCAATACTAGAACATAAATTTAGTCGTTTTATTAATTCTTTCAATTAATAAACAAATTAAAGTGGCCAATAGAACACTTGTGATATTAAATTACATACGACAACTAGCTCCAGTTATTGTAACCCCTGATAAATCGCGTAGATTGTTCATTTCCACATCTTTCCGAAAACGGTATATAATAAAAACAAAATACCGAGTCGTGCGTTTTTGAATACATTAAAAGACTGTGACGCAGATTTTATCTTTTGGCATTTTTTTAAAAAATAATACATAGTTTAAAATGATTTATCCCCAGAATTCTTCGCAATACACCCTCTGTGTTATAAAGGTCCGATTTTAACGGATTTTAAACATTCATTTCAATAGTTCTTGGCCATAAGTATAAATCATCTACATTAACTTGATGGAATATGTTATCGTCATTTCCATCGTTATTTTCTGAATCGATCATATTCGTATAAATATACTGTTCTTAAACGAATGTTAGTTTCTGCATTTCCTTTAAAATATTGTGATGCGGGTGAGGATCTTTTTTTTTCTCCAGTTGAATTACAGTGTCAAAGCCATAAAAACTTCAAAGACAAAAAAACATAGCTACTTGTGACTTCTTGACGTTTAACGTTTCCCCCCTCCCTTTTCTGCTTTTTTTTGACAGCTAGAAGGATATTTTCTTACCACTGATGTGATTAGATCTTACAATATTAAACATTTCATTGTAATATTTTTCAAATATTATATGCAATCTTATTTAATAAATGAGGAAAATTACGGTTAATTATTGCCATAATTTTGTAATATACTGTATACTTGCATTAGAAAATAATATATCCGTATATTTATAAATCCAACGATTTTTTAAATTAAATATCTTCTTCTCTTCGATCCATTCCTCAATTATAATTCAGAACATTATTTTAGTTCTTGATCATTTTAAGATTCCCTCAATTCAAGGATCACGATGCATAACACCCCCACCACTCAGATAGTCGATCCGGCTCAAAAGTCTTTTTTCCCACTTTACTGCTAATAATATTCACTGACTAAAATTCACTAAAGGTTCTGTTGTGAAATGTGAATGTGTAGGGGATGTTTAAAAGCATGTGGGTACTCACTTGAGAGTTTTAAAATATCTATTGAAGATCTCGGAGGGTAAAGGAAAAACTTACAGACAATTTCAGAAATAAATTACAAAACTATTAGGGCATTGCAATAAGATCTTCTGTAGGTAATTTATTGCAGATTTAAATTGCAACACTCGCTACTTTTATTCATGTTCGTTCCAGTAATAAAAGTCTTGTGCATTTACAAAGCCCAAAGCTAACGGATTATTGATACAAATACCGATTTCTACTTTCAGGATGCAAAAATATCAAGACAAATATAGAACTTCCAAAAATTATTATGAATACTATCAAACCCACTTATATTAAATTATGTGACCAAAATCTTCTGAAAGAATGCCTTCATTGAAAAACAAAAAATACTAATGAAAGCGTGAACAATCGATTAAAGACAATTATGCCCAAAAAATATTTGTTGAGTTGAAAACTTTGCATTTAGGGGTTATTATAACAGTATTGTTATTCAATGATGGCCTTTCTGGCATAACAGAAAAGCAATAAAACTGCATTTGTTTATCTGTAAAAATTGGGCTTAATCTCAAGTGACACAAATGACTCATTCCAATTTTTAAAACAAACATTAGCATGCAACATCCATCAAACAATGAAGATTATAGTAAAATTACATTAGTCTACCAACAAATAGTGTTGTGAATAAACTACTAAAAGCACAGTGTCATTTATTCTTATAGTCAGTTTGTTTATTCCCAAAAGAGGCAATGGGCCCATGATACAAAGCAGACAACTATTGCATTCCTAATTCAGTTATTCAAAGACTGAGTCAACGAAAAGAACGAGCATTTTTTTACTCTTTAAACATTAAAATGACTGTTATCTAGGAAATAATCTAAACACATTCAACCAAAAGGTGAGTGTAGAGCTCAACAAAGAAGAAAATTGCGCACAGTTGCTCCATTTACTATTAATCACAGTTTTACAATTAACATTTATTAAAAAAAAAACGATTGGGCACTCGTCCAGGAAATACAATAATTCTTTTAAACTCAAGATATAATCACATTTTACGTAAAGACAGAGTGCAGGCAATGAAGCAAAGGGGGGGGGGAATAAGAAATTTGTTTTCTGTGACACAGCATCAACTCAATGAATTCTTCTGGATTTTTTTCTCTCTCTGAGAAATCGAATGAATAAAAATCTTCCCGTTGAGATCATAATTCATAATGCAGAGTTTTGTATGCACCCTCGGAAGCAGTCATCGATTTCGTTGGTTATAAAACGATAGACATCAAAGACAAGTTGAAAGAAAGGAATGCTAGTAAATAGGTCGCGACGACGCGGCGAAGATCTTTTCATCGATTTTGTCGTTTCAAGAAAATCGTTTGCTGCAAACAAGAATTCGATTTTGTTCTGGATTCCTTTTTGGAATCCTTGTCATAGTCTCACTCAGAATTTTCTGATCATCTCCAGAGCTCCTTATGGACGTACAATCTATGGACAAAGTTTTATTAAGTAAACCCGGAAGTGCTAAAAAAAGATAATTTTAAACATCGTCAGCCGTATCGATGAATCGATTTTTTTATCACTTTTTTTGACAAATATATTGAAATAAGCCTCCTCTTTTGTACAATAGGTTGAAAAGAAAAATATTATTGATTTAGAAATTTAGTAGGTAAAATAAAAGTAAAAGAAAATAGTAGGTTTTCTTTTATTTCATTATCTTTTGCAGGTCTTTATTATTTGTATTTATTTTTGAAAAGACGTTTTTGATATTAATTTTAATTTCAGTTTTTGTGAAAACTTTATTTGTGAAATCAATGAAAAAAAATTAGCTTAAAAATTAAATTTGTTGATTATTTACTTTATAATGAAAAACTTCAAAGATATTTTTTTCAAAGAAATTTTTAAATTACTTAAAATTTTCCTATTTAATTAAAATTATGCATTTATTATCGATGTAGAATTTAAACTGATAATAAATAAAGAATTGATAAATGAAATCATTAGAACAGTTGATAATTTACTGCAATATGTGATAAAAAATTTCGGATACTTTCAAATTTCAACACATTTTTCCAAATTTCTTCCAAAAAAATTAATGAACTAACTTTGAATATCATCCGAGTCCAAGATGTCACTAAACACAAGCTGTGCCGCAGTCATTTAAACACGGGGATATTGACAAAATCCCTCAAATATTAATGAATGAATATTAAGGAAGAATAAATTGATAAATGATAATATTTATGAAGATTAAACTTGAAAGTTCAAACTTGAAAAGTTTGTACTTGCAGAAACTGACTTGTCTTTAAGCCTCATTTAAATATAGACTGAAAATTTGCTTACTATAGTTTTGATACCTTGCTGAATCTTAATGATATTCAAATAAGATTTTCGTATAAGTTACCCGATACATATGGCTTTGAAATTATTACATTTAAAACGTACATGCGCAATTAAAATTTTGAAATGCATTTACTAAAAGTTCTTATATTTTCAAACAAACAACTAAAGTTTCATTTTAAATTAAAAACAAATTCTTTAATGAATCTGTTTTTTTTCTGTAAGTTTTGAATAATTATATGGAACATTTTTGAATTTGAAAGTAGAGAGAAAATTAGGAACTTTAGAAAAATATATGTCCGGTTTTTAGAAAGTTGCATGGAAGTATTATGTACAGCAAATAAAATCATTGATGATATTTGCAAAATATTATTAATTATCTGAGAACCTTGGGGAATAATATTATTTTATTCTTCATACATTTTAGATTGATTCATCGGTATTTCAAGTTCATGCTGAAATATAAATTTAAATGCTACCATGCTAATTTAATGAATACCATTAAATTCAATGATTGTTCATCAGGCCTTTCTTGTAAAATTTGGAAAGATGCATGAATTCGAAATTGTGAGGAAATTTTTGATCACATAATGTAGATCAGATATAGGTTCTAATACTCTTACATATTTTAATAAATATTTTCCAGAAAAATTGCATGTATTTTTATTTTAGCGATAAATTAAAACTTTATTGAAATAAAAGATTGATTATCACAGCACTCTGCTTATCGTTATTTTTGACAAATTTCAATTGTTAATAGAAATTATCATAAGTTGGAAGATAAAGTATTTGGAAAAATTGAAATAATTCACTACATTTTATGTAGTGTATCTTTTTGACAGGACAAAATTATAACAATTTGAGATTCATATAACATTTGATGAAAAGGAAAAATTATCCCTTTTTAGTATTAATCTTTTGGGAGAGGATCAATCAGCAATTTGTTTGGGAAGGATTCTTAGAATGTGGAGGAATATCAGTAAGAATTAAAATTCAAAGATGAAGAAAGAATTAGCAAATTTTATATCTTAAAATAAAGTAGGGAATCATTCATTAATGGAAAAATATATAAATATGATGGAAAATCTATTTTTATATTAATTTAACTTCCTAATTTTTTGAAAGACTAGAAAATTTATCAAATATATTGCTTATGAAATTCTTAATGAGTAAATAGGTTAATTAATAAAAAATCATGTACAATATTTTTACAATATTAAGGAACACAATGATATTGTCAAAATATTGCAAATCTATACTTTAGAAAGAATACATAAAATGCTCTGTTATCAAAAGATTCAGAGCTTTTTGTCTTAAATATTCTAAACAAGAAAAAGGAATATCATTTTTTAAAAATTTCTAACACTCTTAAAAACATACCAAAGTAAAGCATCGTGGTTCTGATAGAATAAGTTCGTGTTTCCTAGCAATAATATCGATGTTAAAAACAATTGATTTAGAAATTTCTCTTTATAGAAGAATCAAAAACATATTTGTAAGTGAGGGAGAGCTATTCATTTGAAGAATTCCGAATTGTCTACGATTCTTAAACTTCGGCAAATAATCGGGAATAAAGTTTCTTATGTTTTAAACCATTTAAAAATAAATAAAAAAACCAACAACAATTGAGCTGAAAGAAAACATTTCCAATCCTGTGGATTTTAGATTCTTAATACGATATTTGTTTTACAACACCAATTTTGTTAGTTCTAAACCCTTCTTTATATTTTATTGTTAATAAAATAATACTTCTTATATCAAAAAATGTTAAAATAAATTTATATTATTTACTTTAAACCTGATTTGCAAGAAAATGCAAATCTCCGAAAGTTCAATGATATTTTTATTTTTTTGTTATTTGCTTAATATTTTCTCTGAATTTCACGAATCAACATATTTTCAACTGGTGATCAGGATATTACAGTGTAGGACATCATAATTCTAATTATTATACTATATACGCGCATTGAAATCTTTTTTTTAAATAAGATACCTCTCGAATAAAATGAAAGGAAAAAAGGAGCTCTTAAGCTAAATAAAAAATAGTGGCAAAGCTAAAATATAAATTTTTCGGGCGTGAAATAGAGCATTTTACACTTTTGTTTAAAATATCACCGTGAAACAAAATGATTGCAGCTTTTTATAGCAACAACCGATTCTCTACAAGTTGCTTTTTAAGGAGCCAATAAAATCGTTTCAAGTGATCACTTTTTTGAAGAGCACGCTTTTTCTCGAAAAACTCATCGTAAACAAGAAAGATATATTCACGTAATAAGCATAAAACACAAAATAAAAAACATTCTGTTTTTTTGGGCGTATAAATAGGACTATGCCCTTTTTTTAAGTTAAAAAACGTCATTTGCTTTTTATAAAAACTTAAGGTCCATTTATTCAAAACATTTTATCTCGGTAACTATAATATTTGTCCATTTTTTTTGCTCTGCAAATGAACACCGCAGGAAAAAAGTCTTGTTTTAATCCAGTTATAAAATATTTTTTTAAAATATTAGCATGATAATTGAACCTTTCAACAGAACAGTTAGTCAGTATACAATGAAACTAATATCAGTTTGAAGGGGAAACTCTGGTGATTACGTCAAGTAGGGCAAAACAACCAAGGTGATGATCCTAAAATGTCTTTGGCAATATTGTCATGTTGGAAAACTACCTTGTTATGTTTTTCTCAAGTTTCTAATTCATGCTTCTCTTAAACTGATCAGCTATTGTCTAAATCATAAACCATGGATGGTTTTATTAAGTAATTCTTTCAAATCGGCATTTTTATTCTTTGCGGTGGCATATTATTTTCATGTGTATTAAAATAACATTTTAAATTCCAGCTTTCACCGATTATTTCCAATTTTCACAAGTTGTATTCCATGAAATATGTTCAAAATTAATGTTATTAATGTAATAACGTAATCTTTGTGTTTTTCCTGCAGTTTCCTTTGTAATAAAATAACGTTACATAAATTCATGTGAAAGCCGTTTGTCGGTAAGACATGTTTCCTAAGCTAAAATATGTATAAACACATATACCTACACCCACTTACTCATTCATTCAAGCACGCACGCACGCGCGCGCGCACACACACACACATACATACACACATACACATACACACACACACAC